>BQNB010015824.1:0-72590 GCA_026074375.1 Tanacetum coccineum
GGTTCTCGATTCTCTCGGTTCTGGGTCGGTTCCAGAACCAAGCTCACCCCTAATGGTAACAACATGGAAAGAAAATACTGCCCAGCTGATGGCTAAGATTCTTAAGTTGTAGCATAACGCGAGAGTTTTATCAGAAGAGGAGTCATGGTCGTTATTCAAAATGCTTGCGTTCCTAGTAGGAGGAAATAGGTTAAACGTAAGGGAGTTGGAGCTTGTAGGAAGGGAGATAGTGGATAAATGTAAAGGCTTACCTCTAGCAGTGAAGTCTTTGTGTAGCTTAATGTCGACAAGAAAAAAGGTGAATGAGTGGCAACTTGTAAATGATAAGTTCATGTTGGAGATGCAAGATAATGGAATCTTACCTGCTTTGAGGTTAAGCTACGATAATTTGCTTCTACATTTAAAACGTTGTTTCCCTTATTGTTGTGTATTTTCAAAAGGCAATAGATTGAGTAAGTATTCATTAATAGAGTTGTAGATGGTAAATGAATTTATTCCAAGTCAAGGAGATGTCAAGTTGTATGCGCTTGGTGAGGAAATTTTTAGTTGTTTTTTGGTGGCATATACGGGGTTTCATTGTTTTCGAGCTTTAACAATAAACTTTTACGAGACTGCATTCATCTTGGAGTGTACGATACGTAAGCTCGAAGTGATTATACGAGACATGTAGAAACCATAAAAGGGAAGTGAAGTACTTCAGGTGCATGTTCTATTTGCTGTCTTTTTAGGTGTTTGTTTGCTATAATCTAAGGATGTTTCTGGGTTGTTTTCGGGTTGTTCGGGTCCTTTGTTTACATGTTGATGGTGTTGGTTCTTTGCTACAACAATCCTGTAAGGTTTTTAGGTTAGAACAAATGTTGGAGCATTATTATCGAACCTCCGTATCATGAACTAGGAATTTATCAAGCTTGACAAATTCGATGGGCGTAACCAATGTTATATAAAGCGGTATAAGCAGTCCTCTAGGCTACTCGGTCACCCTCCGCCCTAATTTGCAGCAAATAGGCCAAATTAGGCGTTTTGGTTAAAAGGCGGTCAACGAACCGCCTAGGCAGGTGAAATCAGCCTAAGCGGGTCACATCGGCATAGGCTGTCGGGTCGGTCAATGCTAATATTAAACAGTCAACACTT
This sequence comes from Tanacetum coccineum, assembly GCA_026074375.1. Lineage (NCBI taxonomy): Eukaryota > Viridiplantae > Streptophyta > Magnoliopsida > Asterales > Asteraceae > Tanacetum > Tanacetum coccineum. The sequence continues at coordinate 1,132 of BQNB010015824.1, forward strand.
TTTAACTTCAATCTGGTTCTTTTTCTTTCAAATGCATGACTATTTGACACAACTTACATATTCACAACATGTAACTTTAAATTAGTAACGATTGGAGCATCCTCCTTTTATTTTTGAACTCGAATTAGCACTAATCAAAGGTATGTTCTAATTTCAATTAGAACCCCTATTTTGATTTTAGAATGTAAATTAGAAATGCATTTATGTTTTGATTTCCGAAATCACTGTGAGGTTTGATTGGTTTTTAATTTTTGATTGCTATTTTGGTATGGGATTATGATTATAGTCGTCGATCCTATTTGGTGTGTGAGGTTTTTTTTGTTTTGTGGTTTTTTTATCAATTGAGTATTTGTGGTTTTATATTTGACATAAACAAAAGACAAGTACATAAGTAAATGAGTTGGAATTAAAACAAGTTGGCATTAAAAAAGGGTATCACAATGGGGTTTTTTTGTTAGCAGTGGTTTTTTTTGTTTCTTTTTAATTGCATATTAAGTAAACATGAAATCTACATCACAATCTAAAGAATCAAATGCGTCTACAGACGTCACTCGACCAACTAAATTAAATTCGGATGATGTTTGGTGGGAAATTGAAATACTAACTAATTCAAACAACTTGGATAAAGTCCAATGTTTGAAATGTAAGAAAGTAGGGACCACCACAAATTTCTTGGCTCAAAGTTATTAGTGAACTGCCTACCTCTCAATCTATTGTTACGCGAGGACGCGTAATCAACAAAAGCTTGCTCGGAGTTTTCCATGCAATATCGGGTGTCATAGGGATCACCATAAATCTCACATGAAGAAGCGATTTTGTTCACTTGAACAGATGGTTTGGGAGCAATGTGAGCTTCTATCAAGCGTTGGGCTTGATTTTTGAGCTAAACGAGACGATAGTGGGATGTACGCGGGACATCTTAAGGCAAAGATATTACCGTGACTGGTTTTGCGAGGTCTCTCAGGTCATTCTAACTTTTGTTGTCATAGAGGGCGAGGTCCTTAATGATTTTCCAAGATTTATCGGGTCTTTTGTCACGTAGCTTGCCACCGGCCGAATGATCGATGACGCGTCTTATGGCTTGATTGACATGGTCATAAAAGATTTGAACTTAGAGCCAAAGATCAATACCATGATGATGGACTTTTTGAAGTAAGTCCTTAAATCGAGTACATGCTTCAGAAAAAGATTCACCATGATGTTGTTGGAACATCAAGATGTCATTTATGAGTTTGGTAGTTCTTCCTGGTGGGAAAAACTGAGCAAGGAAACGGGTAGTAAGATCCTCCCAAGTGGAGATGGATCCCGCGGGTAAATGTTTAAGCTAATTTCTAGCTTGATCGCGAAGGGAAAATTGAAATAAACGCATGCGCGTTCTTTCCCTATTGGTATCATTAAGGTAAAGTGAGTCCAGTAGTTTTATAAAATTCTTAAGGTGTTGGTCTGGGTCTTCGGACCGGAGTCTATGGAATGCACCAACCGGATGGTGTCGGATCGTAAAGATGCCACATTGTCTCCTTCGGGGAGCTCAAATATGCTTCGATAGCCCTCGTGACTGGGTCGAGAATTATCTCTTAAAGTACGGGGTTGGTTTTCGTCTCCTATGATAATTAACGAAAGGAAATGTTACAAAACAAAGGGAACGAAGAAAAGATAAACTAAAAGAAAGTTAACCTGAAAAAAAAATGAAAAATCTCACTTGATAGGAATCTAGTGAGTAGACCTAAGCTATATAGAATCCGAAACCTAGAGTATTCCTCGGCAGCGACGCCAAAAACTTGATACGACGGATTACAACATCGAAGTTTACAATCATCCTAGGTAGAGCTGCACTATAGCTCTTCCAAGTTTCACATACGAATTATGAAAATAAAGGGGTTGTATAAATAGAAATTGGGTTGTGACGGCGTCATTAGGGTTTTGTGACGCCGTCACCCCGTCGATATCAACTTAGGGTTCTTCAGCCGACGTATCTTGACGCCGTCAGGATTCATTGTGACGCCGTCACTTTGGAGATGTGACGCCGCCATGACATTCTTGTGTCGCTTTCTCAAACACACTAATGGTCACATAACTTTTCCAAAAATTAGATTTCAGGAATCACTTTGGTGTCCACGTCAGGTAGTGGTTGCGAAGCTGAAATGTTTCGTTTATTGTCCTTGTATCTTCCCGAATAGTAGCTCCAAGTCACGTTGTTTTACCATCAATTGCTTCCAAATGCTTATTACAAAGAAATGGATTGTAGTGCAATTAAGTATAAATGTTTGCATTGATTGTGGGGGTTATCATGTCCCCGAAACAAATATGTATAAAATGGACACCTATCCATTACATCATTTTATTATCCTTGGTATTATGTCACATACTATATTATTATTGTTTTTATTTGAACCCTAGATTAACAAAACCCTAAAATCGTGTAGGTTAATTTATTTGATTGCATTGATTTTTGTGGTATGCTTAAAGAGGAGTTTAGATCTGATAAAAACGTTGTCTTATTATTTGTTATTATTGTTTGGCATGTAAGAGATCTGGATTTTCTTGTTTAATTTTTTTTGATAAATTATTTATATAAAATTGTATTCTGGCATATGTTAATAGATCTGCTTAGTTGATGTCAAGATGATGATAGTTTTAATTGATTAGATTATACAGTGATTAGTTGGTTAAATTAAAGTTGTTAATTTATTATATGATGGTTTAATGCATGTCGTCATATTATTGCAACTAATCAAATTTAGGTTTTTATTATGTGATATTAAGTGATACCTGAATTGTTGTTATTGATTTACTGTTTAGATGTAAACTACCATGTTTAATTAATTGTTATGATTATAAATTATGTGTAATTATTTGATATAAAGGTTTTAGAACCATAATGAGCGGTTTTGTAGCGTCATTTTTTTGAATATTATTATGATCTAATTAATTTATGAAATTGTGAGTTTTTATTTTCGTTTGGTTTATGCAAACCTCGTGTTTTAGTATTTGCATAAGGACTTGTATATGGATAAATTGTTTAAGTTATCATTGTTTATTATTTGTTATTCTCAATAATCGACTTTATGTTGTAATTATTTGTTATACGGGCATGGTCCGGACCCGCTGCGATGCACACGGGTTGTATCTAATTGTTTGTTTCTTAATGTTGAATTAATTTTTTTATATTATCAAAAGTTATAACGAAAGAAACCAACAGGACAAAGAAGTGCTACTAAAATTATGCCGGTTTTGAACAATGTTTAAATAATTTGTCTAAATGGGTTTGGCATATAAAAATGTTATTGAAAACATATTACTCAGAAAGAAGCTTACCATATTAATGTGGAACATACACAATAGTTTCATGTTCTTTATTCATGCCGTACACAACTTAAGAACAGCAAAATCACGGTATGGACATGCTAGCATAGATTGCTTATACAACAAATTTAAATTCCTTTATGCATTCATAAATATGATATGTGTATGTGATGACTTAATAATGAAGCAACACTCGATCTGCAGAGGGTTATCATATGAATGGTTCACTTTAGAAGGGTTGTATAAAACATACATTGATGAACAGATTTGAATTGTTTTCGGTTAGTTCCTTCACTTCATTTAACAGGAACAACTGTCGCCAAAAAGTTGAAAGAAGTTATCACCAAAACCGTAAGGCGTATATGCCAATTCTAAAAAAGATAAAAGTGTCGATATGAATAAGAAAAAGACTTTTCAACTCGTCAGCGTATTCAGTTCATTGTCATTGTTGGTTGGAAAAATTGTTTAGGGACATCAATTATTCTCAATATCTTTGTTCATCATATTTTGAATTGGTTCATTTTAAACCATGTATAATAAAGTAGTACTAGATATATTATATGATAATGTCACCGTTGAATTGCTTTGAGATATAAGGTATAGATTGAATACAAAAAGAATTTCAAAAACAAAATTTACATCATCACATAGATTGAAACTCATTGCTTTACATTAATGGCACCTCTTCACAATATAGAATGTGAAAAGTATCAATTAGAACATCAAGTTCGAGTCTTTCTGAGATGCTTGATCACAGTCAAACGGGTAGAGGAAAGTCTATTAAAAGAAAAATCCACAAATTTTTGTTAGCCTAGAAAAAGAACTTCCTTGGAGTTGAGTGTACATTGAGAAGCTCTTTTGGTTACTGTGGTTGAATCTGAAGAAGAGGATGTCATTTTGTTTGGTTAAGGTACATTGGATCTTTATTTATAAAATTGTGGATGGGTTCTGTTCAGGAATATGAAAAGCACTTGCTTTTGATGTCCAATTTATGAGGGCTTGATATCTAAGATTTTAGAGTTACGTGCAGTTCAATCGTCTTGTTCATCTGGTCCTTCAGGTTCAAGACATACAAAGATCTTATGTTTCTTACTGAAATGTTTTGGACTATCAACTTTGGCTTTTTATCAACATTTATGTATCGTTTTTGAAGTACTGATGGAATCTTAAACGTGCTTGTTGCAGCAACCAACTGGCCCCAAAATCTGAAACTGCATAAATTTTTATATTAATGATGGACTATTATCGAATTTTTTTATCAGGACTCTTTGGATGTGATGATTTTGAAATTACATATTAGGACAATTATTTCCTTGTATGATGTATCATTTTTGAATTAAACTCTGACTTATCGTAAGAGGATTTCACGATCAAGAAAACCTGAAACGTGACATCCAAGGACCAGGGAGATACAAGCTTAAGGAGCTAAATGTTTGGATGATGAAATGTGTGAAAGTAATTGGGTGCGAGTAACGATATCACTAAGGTTGAATTTAGTACATATTAATAAATCTACATTATCACTTATTGCTATTGAAAAGCTACTTTTTTGCTCAATTATATTCCCTTTGGCCTTGGCACATAATTGACAATATAAAACATTATTGCATGTTACTATTAACTCAAAAATAACTGAGGTTTGACTTTGAAAGTTCATGCCTTTAGGTAAGAATTATTGACGTTACTTTTATAAATGTTGTAACAAAAGCTTTCACCAAAACTGTCTAACTTTGTTTATAATAGTACTCAAGTTGCTGTGTTAAATGGGTATTTTTGCGTTTCTGATTCAAAATGGGTTAGTTTGAGTTAATAACAGCATTTAAAAAATACTACGTGGTTATAAAAAAAACCCATTTGAAATGGGTTTTGAAAATGCAAAAAATGAACAACCCTTTGTTGTTTATCTGTTATCTGCGGGTAAAAAAATTAATAAAACAGGGTTACCTTATCATATCTAGATGGTTTATACGTCCCAATCTGATTGATTTATAATGTACTTAGATTTGTTAAAGTTTTTATCTTCTAAACTTTTAATTTGGCTCTCCTTTTACTTTAAATCGGGGTCAAATGGGGGCGTTGCATTCACAGCTCAGTGGGGTATTTTGCAGCCTTTGTGATGAATTGGTGAGCCAAAAATAAGCCAAAATAAAACAAACAAACCCTTGATTGTATTCATCCCCTTGTCTTGATATGTGGCTGTGAATCTAAATGGAAAACAAATCACCCTTTTATGCATCTTTGCTGACTGATTGCAGGCAAGAATGCAGAAATAACAAACACCCCTTATCTGCTGCTTTATCTATTATTCATAACTATAAAGATTACTTTTAGTGGTGAAGCACTAATACTAATATCAGGTGTGAGGATATTGCGATCTTCAGGTCTGGATAATGAGAATTAAAAGAAGGAATAATCAGCTGATTTCTGCAATAATTCACTTAAATCCCAATTCGATAACTTGGTTTAATTAACATTTAGCAAATAATACACTTTTGATATCATTAGAATCTCAGTCTTAATTTTGTCATGCATTTGCAACAAATGCAGTGTGCAAATTCAATCTTTAAAGAATTTGTTTACTACATTTTGAAAAAAACTAAAGTGTCAAATCCTGAACGTGTTCATTTTTAATCCATTTGGTTACCGTTTTAGAGCATGCTTGAGTTCATGCAAGCTCTTTCTCTCACAACCCATTAACAATAATTTACTTATAAGGCAACAAATGTAAGGGCTATGAAAATTGAAAATATATATGTATCATTGTTTTGTGCTCTCTTATGAGGTTAATTACAATGTGAGCATATCTTAGCCAGGACTGCTTTTTTTTGTCAAATGTAGCCTTTTTTTATTGTGGAAGTCTTTTATATAACAAAGATGGTTGATGTTGTTTTAAAGCATTGTACCTTTAAATATAATTATAGTAATATTGCTTCAACTTAAATGTGAGAAACCAAGCTATTTCACTACTGTAGGAATCAAACCCAACGTGGCCTGGTTTTATAAGAATTACATTAGGTAAAACAGATTAAAACATTGTGACATGTTTAAAGTGAATCAAATGTGTTATCCACATAATATGATAAATAACATGAAGTAGAGAAATATAACGTGGTTTGGGCTTGGTATTTAAGAAAAACGGCTAATTCATTACAAGAAAAGAGTTTTTCCTGTCAATTCCGTCATACTTCTATCTCTAAAAGGCTCGAACCATCGGGATGATAATTTGTTCCAGGTGTATGTATCATTGTTTAAGTTTAAAAAGTAATCCTCCAAAACTCATCATCAATGCAAACAAAATTGTCAAAGTTTTTTTTTCAATTACCATATTAACGACGAATCTACAAATTATATGCTAAACTATCTTCGGAAAATAACAACTGATCAGTAGCCCTCGGTCTATCCTCCTTTATACTTTTTTAACTTACAATTCATTATCAAAGTAGTCAAACAAAATAATGTATAAAAACTCATGATAATTATACCTGAAAGAAAAAAAACGAAATTAACTAACCCCAAATTCTACATAAACCTAATTTCAAAGCATAAAAGAAAATGAAAACACAAAACCATCCAAAGCAAAGCAACCTGCAAGAAAATTATCTAAAAAAAACAAAATTAACAAAACCACCAATCCCTGATTTCAAAAAATAAAAAAGAAATTAAAATTAATTAGGGTTACAGGAATTAATTCACATAAACCCTACATAAAGTTTTTGATTTGGTGGAAAGCATTGTGAATATGGGGCGGTGCACATCCTAATAAGTGGAATTGATATACCTGATAAGTGGAGAGGAGATATGAAAAGGCTTTTTGCATTCATTCTTCAGTTTTTAGAATTTTTGAAGTTATGGAGTTGAGGGCATTGAATTAAATTGTTGCTGCCTGGAATTATATTGAAGGAGATTAAGACCCATGCACACTCATAAATTTCGCTATGCACATTAATTAAACATCGGGATTCATGTAGAGTTAGTAAGATTATTAAAGTTTTTTGTTTATTTAATTTAATTATTAAAGCATAAATCACCTACTAATTTAATAGTTGTTAATTGTAAGTGAGGAGCATGGACTTATTTAAAACAAATCACCTAGTTTAACTATGTTTGCACTTGTTTAGATTGGTGTATGTTAATAAACTGTCATATTCATTGTTATATTATTTGTTTATGCATGAATGTTAATAAAGAAAACTTGCTAACAGAGATGATCCGGAGGTCGGGGTGGGATTGAAAATATATTGTTTAGCTATATGAATTAGTATGAGAAAGGTACAGATGTGTGTGTTTCATAGAGAGATGATACACACACACTCTTATTACAAGGGGTAAATGTATCCGCAACCTCAATTGGAAGTAGGAGGGGTTTTTTAATGTCTTAGTGACATCAATTACTTTTGTAACTTGTTCATTTTTAGTAACTTCGGTGTCAAGCTATAATTGTAACTATTGTAATTAGGGTATGTCACCATATTTTAAGGTAGCAATCTTCCCCCTATATTTGTGAACATACGGAATTACTTATATGTTCCTATAAAGTACAAACATAAATCACAAATAAAGTCTTACCAATGCACTTCCTAAGTGAAATGTCCTTATGAGCTATTATGTTCTTTGAAACTGGTACTCAACTTGGATATTCAGTGTATTTACTTGTAAGGAAAACCATTGTTTTATGAATGTGTTGGATTAATATCCCCCCAATTCTTGCAAACTGTCTGAAAAGCTTTTTTATAGACTCCTTTTTGGCGAAGTTTATGATTTGCTTCCCCCCAATATACCTAACATCCCTATCTTAGCGGATTTGAAACAATTGATGTAGCTGAACAATCTTTTCTACTTGTCAATGAAGTGCACAAAGGAATTGTGTAGAAGTCAAACATACCAATGACCACTATGATTATTCCTCGGCAGCGACGCCAAAAACTTGATGCGATGAATTGAAAACCACATAAGTTTTACAATCCTCCTAGGCAGAGTACCTAATCATTGCAGTGTAGTATAAGCAAGACTCGGGGGATTGATCGTTCTATAGGGGAATAATGAGGTAGGTTCGAATTGTATGTTACTAAGATCTAAAGGTTGAAGGAAGAGTATTTTTGTATTTATATATTTTTTATGAAAGCAGGTAAAATTCAATATGTTGAGAGAGGTGGTTTTAAACTAAGCTAAGCTAAACTAATCTAATTATGCATAAAAGTAAAAGTGATGGGAACTCGTATAGGTAAACAAACGTGCTTACTTAATCATGTACTACTCCTTAGTTGATTCCTCTAACATGTTGCCTTATCACCCTCGTTAGTGTAATGTGTAAGTATTCCTCTTATTCAATTACGAATTGGTCAAGAACGCATCTACCTGATCACCTAAGCAGGCAGCTCCTGAAAACATTGTTCCCGCCTAATAGTTAAACCACGCGCATTAAATACTTAATTAGTTATCTTCTCAAACGTGAGGGTTTTATCTAATGCTAATCACGTTTCACTAGACGTCTATGCTAATGTAATATCTTATAGCTAGATTTATAATGCCTAACATGCACACCACTAACAAGAAGCAACAAATTAGAGTTCACAACTAAGTCTCATGCAATCATAAGCACACATATAAATTTAGCCTAACATTTTAACAAGAAGAAAATAAAAACAATTAATCATCAAACACATAAACATATTTGAATGATTAATAAATGAATTACTTATCTTCAAACCAACATGTGAGTATGCAAGTACAAGGGGCATAAAAAGCCCTAAAAATCGTATATAATGGCTGCACTATAGCTCTTCCAAGTTTCACATACGAATTATGAAAATAAAGGGGTTGTATAAATAGAAATTGGGTTGTGACGGCATCATTAGGGTTTTGTGACGTCGTCACCCCGTCGATATCAACTTAGGGTTCTTCAGCCGACGTATCTTGACGCCGTCAAGATTCGTTGTGACGTCATCACTTTGGAGATGTGACGCCGCCATGACCTTCTTGTGACGCCATCTCCACACACTAAAGCGTCACAAAACTTTTCCAAAATAAGCTTTCTAGGAAAAATTGGTGACCACGTCAGGATAGTAGTTGCGAAGCTAAAAAGTTGCGTTTTTGCCTTGTTTCTTCCCGAATAGAGCCCAAGTCACGTGTATTCTATCCAAGTGCTTTCTAAATGCTAATTAAATAAAAAAAGGATTTAGTGCAATAATATAACATGTTTGCATGATTTTGGGGGTTAAATGTCCCCGAAAAATGTATAAAATGACACCTCATCATATACATCATTTAATTATCATGTAAATGTCACATACTATGTTTTTAATTGTTTTTATGAAACCCTAAATTAAAAACCCTAAAATCGTGTAGGTTAATTATTTGATCTGCTTGATTTTTGTGGTTTGCTTAAAGAGAGTTTGGATCTGACTAAAACACGTTGTATATTATTGTTATTATTGTTTTGCATGTAAGAGATCTGATTTTCTTGTTTAATTTATTTGATAATTTTTTTATATAAAATTGTTATATGCATAAGATAATAGATCTGCTTAGTTGATGCAAGATGATGATAGTTTTAATAGATTTAGATTATCAGTGATTAGTTGGTTAAATTAAAGTTGTTAATTTACTGTTTAGATGTAAACTACCATGTTTAATTAATTGTTATGATTATAAATTATGTGTAATTATTTGATATAAAGGTTTTAGAAACCCTAATACGGGTTTTGTAGGTCATTTTTTTGAATATTCTAATGATCTAGTTAATTTATGAAATTGTGAGTGTTTATGAAACCCTAGCTGTTTTAGTATTTGGCATAAGTATTGGTCGAATGGAAATTGTTTAAGTTATCCTTGTTTATAATTTGTTATCTCTTAATCAACTATATGATTGTAATTATTTGATAATTATTTAATAATTATTATATTATTTTGAATATTTAATTAAATATTAAAAGCAAATCACCTACTGATTTAATAGTTGTTAAATTAAGTGGGAGCATGGAATTAATTAACCAAAACCCTACTTTCACATGTTTGCACTTGCTTAGATTGATGTATGTTAATAACTGATGAAATATTGTTTATATTATTGTTTATGATAATATTGTTTATTGTTTTTTTTGAACGGCGATTTTATTAAAACAAAATTAGCAAGAAGCTAGCAATGCATGAATGATAATTATGTTATGAACATGTAAGATAAATAATAAGTTAATAATTGTTATTTGATGCATGTTATATTGTTTATGTTGTTTGTAATAATGATTGATTATGTATGAATAATAAATATGTTGTGAACATATAGACAAACAATATATTTGATTCATGTAATTGATGCGTTTTAATTAATGAGATTATATGTTTAAAATGCATGATTAACATGAACTGCAAGTTTGCATGATAAAATGTGATTTTAGTCAAAACTTGTTTCGTAGTAGAAATATACGATTTTGTACTATGATAATGGTATGTATTATTGTTTAAATGGGTTAGATGTATTATGTATTGGTCTTTGTGAATAGATGAAATATTTGAAAATATTTTAAAATCAAAAAATAAAGTTTTGATTTACGTATCAAAATTCATACCAAATTAAAGAGAATTAAATTCTGAAAATTACGGTGAAATCGATTTTTCGTAAAAGTTTTTCGTTTGAAAGTTATGACAATTTTAAGTTTGAGAGTGAAATTAAAAAAAATAGATGACTAAATTTTTTGTTGTTCTCTTTCGTGGCCATTAGGTGAAGGTGGGTTGATCGGACGAGTTTAAACACTTTTTAAACTTTTTATTTTTTACATATCTTTTAGGAGATCACATCTCTAATAGTGTTACCAGGTAAAAGAAGTGAAAGTATTAAAATGACACTGAATTGATGATAATTTTTAATATCTCTTAGGTTGCGTTTGGTTGGGGTATATTAAGGGAATTTCATGACATTTACATTTTAATTTCCTTCAAATAATGTTTGGTGTCTCAAATGAAGTAATTTAAAATTCTATGAATTACAAAATGAGAAGAATTAAAATGCGTCCAAAAAATGAGAAATTTTAATTTACTTGGAAACATTTTTTTATAATTCTTTTTCCTTGTTGTTTTTGTTGTATTTTTTTGTTGTTTTTTAAATCAAAAGAAATCCGTCACTAGGGGTGTTAGTCAGGTCGGGTTGGTCGGGTTCGGGTCAATTCAAGTCGGGTCAAAGTCGAGTCAAGGTTAAAAATTTACATACTCGAACTCGACTCTATTTGAATTTGGGTTAGTCAGGTTCGTGTCAACTCAGGTCGGATCAATTCGGGTTCGAGTCAACTCGAATATGTGTAAAATATAATAAAATTGTTTTTTTACTCGTTTAAATAAAAAATTTATATTGAAAAAAATAAAAAAATTATTTATTCCGGTCAATCGGGTCGACCCGAACCCAAGTTACAAAAAATTTCCAACTCAATACCCGATCCTATTTAGTATTTGAGTCACTGGAGGTTGATCCGAATAACATAAATTTTCTTTTTGACATAAGTAACCCGGCCCGAATAGGCTTCGAGTTCAGAGTCGGGCCGGGTCAGGTTTTTGACAACCCTATTCGTCAATTCTCTAAAAAAAATTCAATAATAAACATAATGACAAATTTTAAAATATTATGAAATTAAAAATTTATGTCAACCAAACATGTGAAATAACGAAATTTTAAATTTTCAAATAGTTAATCCTTTTAATGTACTTTTTTAAGAGAAGTCTCTCGTAGCTTTCTATCAACTCCATTTGTGAACTATATATGTTTATAAACTACGTCAATTTCAAAAAATGGCTTCGAGTAACTCTATATTATATCGGTTTGATTGTGATTCAAAATTTGGTTAAAGAATGGCAAAAAAGTCTACAATCTTTCGTTGTTTTTTTAGTGGCAAAAATTTCTACAATTTTTGTTGTTACGTTTGCGTTAATTCAGCCTTTAAGTAAGGACAATATTTAAAGCCTGAAGATGTCGAGAAATTCAAAAAAATCTTTTAAAATTAAAAAAATCAAGTTTTGATTTACGTATCCAAAAATCATACCAAATTAAAGGAATTACAATTTCTTAAAATTACGGGAAATGATTGTTTCGTAAATGTTTTTCGTTTGAAAGTATTCTGTTGACAATTGTTAAGTTGGAGAGTGAAATTAAAAAAAAACAGACGATAATGACTAATTTTTTGTTGTTCTTATTCGTGGCATTAGTGAAGGTGGGTTGATCGACGAGTATTAAACACTTTTAAACTTTTTATTTATTTCATTCCTTTTAGGAGATCACTTCTTTAATAGTGTTATCCTTAAAAGAAGTGAAAAGTATTAAAAGATGACCGTGAATTGTTAATGATAATTTTTAATATCCTCTTTGGTGAGTTTGGTTGGGGTAATAAAGGAATTTCATGGCATTGCATTTTAATTCTCTTCAAATTAATGGTTGGTGTATCTCAATATGAAGTAATTTAAATTTTAATGTAATTACAAAATGAGAAGAATTAAAATGCGTCCAAAAAATGAGAAATTTTAATTTACTTAAAAACATTTTTTATTATTTCTTTTTCCTTGTTGTTTTTGTTGTATTTTTTTGTTGTTTTTGTTGTTTTTTAAATCAAGCTAAATCTGTCTACTACGGGGGTGTTCTAAGGCTGGTCAGGTTGGCAGCGAATTCGGAGGCTCAATTAGTGTAGGTAAGAGTCGATATGTCAGGTTAAAAATTTACATTACCCGTAACTCGACTCTATTTGAATTGGGTTTTAGCAGGTTCGTGTCTATACCTAGAGGTCGGATCAATTTGGTTCGATGTCAACTCGAATATGTGTGTCTAAAAATTATAAAATTGTTTTTTACTCGTTTATATAAAAAATTTTATATGGATATAAATTAAAAAAAAATTCCGGTCATCGGGTTCGATCCCGACCAAGGTACTCAAAAATTTCCAACTCCGAAACCCGATCCTAGTTTTAGTATTTGAGTCAAGGGGGGTTGATCAGAATAACATATAATTTTTTCTTTTTGACATGAGTAACCCGACTCCGAATAGGCTTAAAGTTTAGAGTCGCTCTGGCCGGGTCAGGTTTTTGAACACCTTATCCGTCAATTCCTTTAAAAAAATTCATCATTATACCATTAATGACATAATTTTTAAATATATAGAATTTAAAAATTTTATGTCTACCTAAACACTGTGAAAATAACTTAAATTTCTCGCAAATTTAAAATTTTCCTCTCAAAAGATAAAAATTTCCTAAAATTTAGAACCAAAGCCACCTGTATTAAGTTTTTGAAGTTGGATGCAATTCGGGTACACAGCACCCTAAAAAAACAAAAATATCCTCCAAAAACCCAAAATATCCTCCAATAGTCGGTCTAACAAACTCCAAACCGCCTCATCCTCTTTCAAATAGACCCGACCCATCACTCACTCTCACTTATTTTTCCCCCTTCACACACACACACACACACACACACCAAACCCTAACCCCACACACACAAACACACACTTGCTTACGTCATCAATATCTAGGGTTTGATTGATGATTATCCTCCACTAATTCATCATGTACAACAACAACAATCAACCGCCACAGGATATGTGGAACAACAACGGTAACGGAATGCCGTTAGCGCCGCCGGGGACAGGCGGAGGAGCGATACTACCTCCGGCAGCTTCGCAGCCGTCGTACACGGTGTTACCGACGGCGGCGGAAGCGGAAGCGAGGTTAGAGGAGAAAGCTCGGAAGTGGATGCAGTTGAACTCGAAACGATATGGCGATAAGAGGAAATTTGGCTTCGTTGAGACTCAGAAGGAAGATATGCCTCCTGAACATGTTCGTAAAATCATCAGGTAGCTATTTTTATCCGATTTCACCTAATTTTCGCTTTGCGTTGATTTCCTTGCTATTCGACTAGTTTGCGTAGCTATTTGTGACTTAATTTATGTGTATTAGTAATAATAATATGTCTGTTTTTGATGTATATTCTCATTTAGTTTTTGCTTCGTGTCGATTTAGTTGCTAATTTGACCTAGTTTGCGTAGTTATTTTTGACCTAATTTGTTATATCTGGATTTAATCAAGTTAGGAGTAGTTTCAGCTTTGATAATCGAGATCGTAATGAGTGATGCAAATTGGAGCGACTATTAAAATATGCTTATTGTATACTTATGTATTTAAATTTACATCTAGTTTTTGGCCTAATTTGTGTATTAATATGTGTTTTTGATATATTTAGTGTCGATTTTGTTGCTATTTGACCTAGTTTTTGGCCTAATTTGTGTATTAGTATGTGCGTTTTTGATATATGTGTGTGAAGTATGCTATATGTGTTTTTGATATATAGTGTGAATTAGTTGGGAGTAATTTTAGCTTTGAAAATGGAGATCACAAAATATTATCAAGTCGTGCGAAACGGATACACTATTAAAATATGCTCATTGTATACTTTCATATTTAAAGTTATGTGTGTTTATGTGTAGTTTTGACCTAATTTGTGCATTAATATGTGTTTTTGAGGTATAGTTTGGATTCTTATGAGTAGTTTTAGCTGCAGATCCACTTCTGAAACTCATATCGAAATATGCAGCTCAAAAAGCATGCGACCGTATCGTATGTGTTTATGTGTGTGCAGTATGCTATATTTGTGTTTTTGATATATAGTTTGAATTAGTTGGGAGTAGTTTTAGCTTTGAGATTCACTCGCGAAACAAGGCTGAAAATGTTTGCAAGAGGCGATATAGTTATGTGTATATGCGTGTGTTTTGACCTAATTTTTAGTTGCATCTGTGTGTGTGAACTTGATAAATGGTATTTGACCTAATCAATGTGTTTTTTAAATGTAGTTTTATATGTGGTATAAGTAGTTTTATTTGCGAGATCCACTCCCGAAACAAGTATCGAAGTATGCGGCTCAAAAAGCTCGCGGGTGGTGCTTGTGTATTTATATGCACTATGCTATTGTTTGAATTAGTTAGCAGTAGTTTTAGACTTTCAGCTGTGATTTGATATTGTGGAATGTAGTTTGTGTGTTTTAATGTTATAAATTGGCGCATCAAATATGAAATATAGGGTGTATGGCCGAGTTTTTGACAAGAGAGCTTATTGTGTTTTGAACAAGCCAAACAGCCTCTTAGTTGGGAGTAGTTTTAGCTGCGAGTGGATTTTGGGGTTTTACGTCCTGGATTTGCAGATCTTGTGTGTTTTGCGTATTAAAGTGAAGGAATTTGTGTTGATGTTTAGAAGTGGTTTGGCTTGAACAGAGGCAACATGAATGTGTATCACTGATTATCTAGCTCTATGAACTTTCGTGTATCATTAATGTTTCAGTAATATACATGTGTGAGTGTAACATGATAACTTGGTATATTAAGCATGTCATCGTTTGCATTGCTAGGAGTTGCCTTAGGTCTGAGTATAGTTTGTGGATTTTAGCTCCTGGAACTACAGCTATTATTTATGGTCTGTTTGTGAACGTGTATTGATTGTCTGGGACTAGAAGTTATGCTCAGACGATATTTGTTGGGAATTATTATTATAACTGTTTTTTTCTTCAGATTATAGCTTGCTCATTGCATTTAATTTATGCATCATCAGTTAAGTTTATGGGGAACCTGATGTTATACATTTGATAGAAGTTTTATTTGTCTTGTATGTCATGTTTGCATATATGATTGTACAGTGAGGCTGCAGATATTTTGACGCTAAAGTGAATGAATTATTGTCTGGGATCTTCTAATTTTTTGAACTCATGTTTTTTTCTGCAGGGATCATGGTGACATGTCATCGAAGAAGTATCGACATGATAAACGTGTATATCTAGGGGCGCTAAAATTTGTTCCTCATGCTGTCTACAAGCTTCTAGAAAACATGCCCATGCCATGGGAACAGGTACTGTAATTCTATTTTGTTGCCATGGACTGTGACTTTTATTTGTTTATCGTTTGTTGCTTTTTAATCTACCTTTATCTGATGATTTTATTCTGTTTATGTCCACATAGGTCCGTGATGTTAAGGTGCTATATCACATTACTGGCGCGATCACGTTTGTAAATGAAATTCCTTGGGTTGTTGAACCAATATATCTTGCTCAGGTATGCTATTTTGCAATGGTAACCAACTGTATGAAACGAAAAGACTAGAGTTATCCACAATAAGTTCTATTTACATTTCAGTAATTGTTCCCCAATTATATTACGAAGGATATTGATTTTAATGAACTTTTGCAGTGGGGAACCATGTGGATTATGATGAGAAGGGAGAAGAGGGACCGTAGACATTTCAAGAGGATGCGGTTTCCTCCTTTTGATGATGAAGAGCCTCCACTGGATTACGCTGACAATCTTCTGGATGTGGATCCTTTGGAACCAATACAACTGGAGTTGGATGAGGAGGAAGATTCTGCTGTCTATACTTGGTTCTATGACCATAAGCCTCTTGTGAAGACAAAGCTTATTAACGGACCAAGTTACCGAAAATGGCATCTCTCACTCCCTATCATGGCAACACTTCATCGATTAGCAGGACAGCTACTTTCTGATCTGATTGATCGTAACTATTTCTACCTGTTTGATATGGAGTCATTTTTCACCGCCAAAGCTCTTAATATGTGCATACCTGGTATGTTTTTTATAAGTTTTTGCATGCACGTTTATTTTATTTTAAGATGCTGCTTATGTTGAGAGTCCGTTGAGCATATTTTTGAAGTTTTTCATTGTTTGCAGGTGGCCCGAAATTTGAACCCTTGTATCGTGATATGGAGAAAGGTGATGAGGACTGGAATGAGTTTAACGATATTAATAAACTTATTATCCGTTCACCTTTGAGGACAGAGTACAGGATTGCGTTCCCTCATCTGTACAACAATAGGCCAAGAAAAGTAAGGTTATGTGTATATCATACACCAATGGTCATGTATATTAAAACAGAGGATCCTGATTTGCCTGCATTTTATTATGATCCCCTGATAAATCCCATAACTGCTGCTAACAAAGATCGGCATGCTAAGAAAGCCTATGAGGATGATGACGAGGACGATTTCTCTTTGCCAGAAGGTGTCGAGCCCTTGCTTACTAGCACTCCCTTATATACGGACACTACAGCTGCTGGTATTTCCTTGTTATTTGCACCTCGACCTTTCAACATGAGATCTGGTCGAATGAGGCGTGCTGAAGATATCCCTCTTGTGTCCGAGTGGTATAAAGAACACTGGTATGCATAGCTTCCTTAGTTTTTTCATTTTCTTATGGTTACGTACAATCTTTATTTGATTCAATTGCTTAGCCTATTTAAATTCTTTTTGCAGCCCTCCTTCATATCCAGTGAAAGTTAGGGTTAGTTATCAGAAATTGTTGAAATGCTTTGTTTTAAATGAGCTGCATCATAGACCACCAAAAGCACAAAAAAAGAAGCACTTGTTCCGTTCACTCCAGGCTACCAAGTTTTTCCAGACTACAGAACTTGATTGGGCTGAAGCAGGTCTGCAAGTTTGTAAGCAGGGGTACAACATGCTGAATTTGTTGATCCACAGAAAGAATCTTAATTACCTTCATCTTGATTACAATTTTAATCTGAAGCCCGTTAAGACTCTTACTACCAAGGAGCGTAAGAAGTCACGGTTTGGGAACGCTTTCCATTTATGCCGTGAGATCTTGCGTTTGACAAAGCTCGTAGTTGATGCAAATATTCAGTTCCGGTTGGGGAATGTCGATGCTTTCCAGTTGGCTGATGGTCTACAATATACATTTTCCCATGTTGGCCAGTTGACTGGTATGTATCGTTATAAGTACAGACTCATGAGGCAGATTCGGATGTGCAAAGATTTGAAACATTTGATCTATTACCGGTTTAATACTGGGCCTGTTGGTAAAGGCCCTGGGTGTGGTTTTTGGGCACCCATGTGGAGGGTGTGGTTGTTTTTCTTGCGTGGTATAGTGCCTTTGCTGGAGAGGTGGCTGGGAAATCTACTGGCTCGCCAGTTTGAGGGTCGACATTCTAAAGGTGTGGCTAAGACAGTTACAAAGCAACGTGTCGAAAGTCATTTCGACCTGGAGCTTCGTGCTGCCGTGATGCATGATGTTCTTGATGCCATGCCAGGTTATAATTCTACTTCTTCATATCTCAATCACCTGCCTAAAAGAAATTGTAAATTTTTTATTTTCGTCCAATTGAAGTAATACTTAACATGTACTGTTTCTCTTTTGAACTTTCAGAGGGAATAAAGCAAAATAAGGCGAGGACCATTTTGCAGCACTTGAGTGAAGCATGGCGTTGTTGGAAGGCAAATATACCCTGGAAGGTAATTTTTTTCTTTCTAATTGTTTACATTTTTTAATATATGCAGCGTCCTGTTATATTCATCTGGCATTGATGTTTATAGGTTCCGGGATTGCCCGTTCCAATCGAGAACATGATTCTCCGGTACGTGAAGTCAAAAGCCGACTGGTGGACCAATGTTGCTCACTATAATCGTGAACGTATACGTAGGGGTGCCACAGTTGATAAGACTGTCTGCAGGAAGAACTTGGGGAGGCTGACTCGTCTTTGGTTGAAGGCAGAGCAGGTATGGTTGATTGTGTGTATAATATACTATTAACGAACTGTAATATTACATCTATACACACGTCCGGAGATAATTATTTTCCTGTTTTTTCTATCTTTCTTACAGGAACGCCAACACAACTACTTAAAAGATGGTCCGTATGTCACCCCAGAAGAAGCTGTGGCTATCTACACTACTACAGTGCATTGGTTGGAATCTAGAAAGTTCACACCTATACCGTTTCCACCATTGTCTTACAAGCACGATACAAAGCTGCTTATTCTTGCTCTTGAAAGGCTTAAGGAATCTTATAGTGTGGCTGTGAGGTTAAACCAGCTCCAAAGAGAAGAACTGGGTTTGATTGAACAAGCTTATGACAATCCACACGAGGCGTTATCAAGAATAAAACGTCATCTTCTTACCCAGCGTGCTTTCAAAGAAGTAAGTCCATAACATGTTACTTGCGTGAATGTTATCATAGCTGAACAGTAGGATCTTTTGCTTTGTGTGATCTCAAATTAAGCGGATTATTGTTTTTTGCAGGTTGGGATTGAGTTTATGGATTTGTATAGCTATCTGATTCCAGTCTATGAGATTGAGCCTCTTGAAAAGATCACCGATGCATATCTTGATCAATACTTGTGGTACGAAGGTGACAAGCGTCATCTGTTTCCCAATTGGATCAAGCCCGCAGATTCTGAGCCACCACCACTCTTGGTTTATAAATGGTGCCAGGGCATAAACAATTTGCAGGGTATCTGGGACACTGGTGATGGCGAGTGTGTGGTGATGCTTCAGACCAAGTTTGAGAAGTTCTTTGAAAAGATTGATCTGACAATGCTTAACAGGCTTCTGCGATTGGTCCTTGACCACAATATTGCTGATTATGTCACGGCAAAGAACAATGTTGTGCTGTCTTATAAAGATATGAGCCACACAAACTCTTATGGACTGATACGTGGCCTGCAGTTTGCGTCTTTTGTGGTGCAGTATTACGGATTGGTCTTGGATCTTTTGATCCTTGGTTTGACTCGTGCTAGTGAGATTGCTGGTCCACCACAGATGCCAAATGAGTTCATTACCTTTTGGGACACTAAAGTTGAAACCCGACATCCAATACGGCTGTACTCTCGTTACATTGAGAAAGTTCACATTCTATTCCGCTTTACACATGAAGAGGCTCGTGATCTTATCCAGCGCTATCTAACAGAGCACCCCGATCCCAACAACGAGAATATGGTCGGATACAATAACAAAAAGTGCTGGCCGAGAGATGCAAGAATGAGGCTCATGAAGCATGATGGTAAGCTTCTAGATCTTACTTTTGTGAGATATGCTAGAGATTATGTTGTGGTAGAAGCGGAAAAATATACGTTTGTTATCTAAAACTCACACTTTCTCTTATTTTTCTGTCAGTGAATCTTGGAAGAAGTGTTTTTTGGGACATGAAGAATCGTCTTCCCCGAAGTATCACAACACTGGAGTGGGAGAACAGCTTTGTCTCTGTTTACAGCAAAGACAATCCAAACTTGCTGTTTAGCATGTAAGTTTCCCCTTCTTTTGCTGGACCATACTCCTTGCTTTTTCAGTGTAATCGTATTAACATACGACGCTGTTTTATTTTGAAGTATACATATTAATGGAACCTTTGTCAACGGAATGCAGGTGTGGGTTTGAGGTCCGTATATTGCCGAAAATAAGAATGACTCAGGAGGCATTCAGCAATACAAAAGACGGAGTCTGGAATTTGCAGAATGAACAGACAAAAGAGCGTACAGCGGTTGCTTTCTTACGAGTTGATGATGAACACATGAAAGTGTTCGAGAATCGTGTGAGGCAAATTCTTATGAGTTCAGGGTCCACCACTTTCACAAAAATTGTTAACAAGTGGAATACAGCTCTGATAGGTATTTACTTTGGACTTCTGGTTGCTTTTCACATGATTTATATTGTGTAAGCGAAAAACTAATTTTTTGGTATCTTGCAGGTCTAATGACATACTTCCGAGAAGCGACTGTGCATACACAAGAGCTTTTAGATCTTTTGGTCAAATGCGAGAACAAAATCCAGACCCGTATCAAGATTGGATTAAACTCCAAAATGCCTAGCAGGTAGGTGCTTGAAGCTTTAATTTACTACAGAGTATTGTAACCATCTATCGATGAATGACGTGTTCTAAATATTTGTTTATAGGTTCCCTCCTGTGATTTTCTACACACCCAAGGAGATTGGAGGTCTTGGAATGTTATCAATGGGTCACATATTGATTCCACAGAGTGATCTTCGTTACAGTCAGCAGACCGATGTTGGGGTAACCCACTTCAGGAGTGGTATGAGTCACGAGGAAGACCAGTTGATCCCAAATCTTTATCGTTATATACAGGTATTAGATCCGAGTCCCAAGATGTTATTAAATCTTATGTGGTCATATGTCTCCTGACTTGTTTTTTGTATTCAACAGCCATGGGAGAGCGAGTTCATCGATTCACAACGTGTATGGGCTGAATATGCTTTGAAGAGGCAGGAAGCCCAGTCACAGAACAGGCGTTTAACACTGGAAGACTTGGAGGTTAGTACCTTTTGAATTTATCTATTATATATGTTCACGTTTGTGATTAAGGCATGTTGAAATGATATATGTACTTAAATATTATGTCAGGACTCATGGGATCGTGGGATTCCAAGAATCAATACCTTATTTCAGAAGGATCGACACACACTAGCATATGACAAAGGATGGAGAGTGAGGACAGATTTTAAACAATATCAGGTTCTTAAACAAAATCCATTCTGGTGGACGCATCAGAGGCATGATGGTAAACTTTGGAACTTGAACAATTACCGAACTGATGTTATCCAAGCACTTGGTGGTGTTGAGGGAATTCTGGAGCATACCCTATTCAAGGGAACATAGTAAGCACTGTTATTTCTTATTTTTTCTTGGTCTATAATCACGACGAGTCTTCTATTATTTTTGTGTCCTGACATTAGGGTAAAATTGTAATACAATTTCCTTTCTCTTACAGTTTCCCAACCTGGGAGGGTCTCTTTTGGGAGAAGGCTTCAGGTTTTGAGGAGTCGATGAAGTACAAGAAGCTGACAAATGCTCAGAGATCCGGGCTGAACCAGATCCCAAATCGTAGGTTCACACTTTGGTGGTCACCTACCATTAACCGAGCCAATGTGTATGTCGGTTTTCAAGTGCAACTGGATTTGACTGGAATATTCATGCACGGGAAGATTCCCACCTTGAAGATCTCTCTCATTCAGATATTCCGTGCTCACTTGTGGCAGAAGGTCCACGAGAGTGTGGTGATGGATCTTTGCCAGGTTCTGGATCAGGAGTTGGATGCACTGGAAATTGAGACTGTGCAGAAGGAAACAATCCATCCTAGAAAGAGTTACAAAATGAACAGCTCATGCGCTGACATTCTTCTATTTGCTGCACATAGATGGCCAATGTCAAAACCCAGTCTGGTTGCTGAGTCGAAGGATATCTTTGATCAGAAAGCAATTAATAAGTACTGGATTGATGTGCAGCTTCGCTGGGGTGATTATGATTCTCATGATATTGAACGTTACACAAGAGCCAAGTTCATGGACTACACCACGGACAACATGTCTATCTATCCTTCACCAACAGGTACATTATTTGACTTCTGTGCTTTGCCTATCACTTGTAGATGTGCCAGCTTTGATCTATTTAGTTACCACTGTGTCGCTTGGGGTTATCTTTTACATCTGATGTGTCACACGGGTAAAATGAACTGGACTTGGATGAAAATGGAACGGGCGATTACTTTTATAGAGCTAACATAGAGGCCTCTATTTACTTCTACATTAATATTTTTTTATTTTTGGGTATAGACTGAAGTTTTGCATGTAAACTTGCAGGGGTGATGATTGGACTGGATCTTGCATACAACTTGCATTCCGCTTTCGGTAATTGGTTTCCAGGGTCAAAACCGCTGCTTGCCCAAGCTATGAACAAGATCATGAAGGTATTGGATTGCTTTGGTATTTAGTAGTTTGTTGTGGTTCATATTTTATTCTGGAAAGCTTATAATATTTCTTTTCTCTGCAGTCAAATCCAGCTCTATATGTTTTGAGGGAGCGCATACGGAAAGGGTTGCAATTGTATTCTTCTGAGCCAACTGAACCTTACCTGTCGTCTCAGAACTATGGAGAAATTTTCAGCAATCAGATCATATGGTTTGTTGATGATACAAATGTGTACCGTGTGACCATTCACAAGACATTTGAGGGAAATCTTACAACAAAGCCAATTAATGGTGCTATATTCATTTTCAATCCCCGTACAGGACAGCTCTTTTTGAAGGTTTGTCTTTTTTGTTACATTCAGCAATGGGCATACATCTTCCAAATTAGTTTGATTTATACATCTAATGAAATGTTATATTGCAGGTTATTCACACAAGTGTGTGGGCAGGGCAAAAGCGTCTTGGTCAGCTTGCCAAGTGGAAGACCGCAGAAGAAGTAGCTGCTCTTGTTCGATCTTTGCCTGTTGAGGAACAGCCAAAGCAGATCATTGTCACCCGTAAAGGCATGTTGGATCCTTTGGAAGTCCATTTGCTTGATTTCCCCAATATTGTTATCAAGGGAAGTGAGTTGCAGCTTCCGTTCCAGGCTTGTCTGAAAATTGAGAAATTTGGTGATCTGATTCTGAAGGCATCTGAACCGCAAATGGTGCTGTTTAATATATATGATGACTGGTTGAAAACTATATCATCATACACAGCGTTCTCTAGGCTAATTTTGATTTTGCGAGCTCTACATGTGAATAATGAGAAGGCAAAGATGTTGCTCAAGCCTGACAAGACTATTGTTACAGAGCCTCATCACATCTGGCCATCTCTTACAGACGATCAGTGGGTGAAGGTAAACCTCATAGATATACACATTATTAGCATTATATATATGTTGTTGCACTTTTACCCGAACAGAAGCTGATGTGTTTTGGTGCAGGTTGAAGTTGCTTTAAGAGATCTCATATTGTCTGATTATGCAAAAAAGAACAATGTCAACACTTCAGCACTCACACAGTCTGAGATACGTGACATTATTCTTGGTGCTGAAATTACCCCACCCTCTCAACAGCGCCAACAAATAGCCGAGATTGAGAAACAGGTACTTGTCAATTATTGTTTTTATTTGGAATCAGAATATTTGTGTTACGCAGAACCTTGTTTTGGCTATCGGTGTTGATTGATATTGGTCATACGATATTGCGTTTTTCTAATTCATCTTTCATCTTTGATCATTTTCGATCTGCCTTTGTAGTGGTTGGTTTTTATTTTGGGGTTTTTTTTAACGTGACATACTTGATTTGTATCTTGTAGGCAAAGGAAGCTAGTCAGTTGACGGCAGTGACAACCAGGACTACCAATGTTCATGGTGATGAACTCATTGTTACTACTACGAGTCCCTACGAACAATCTGCTTTTGCTTCTAAAACTGACTGGCGTGTGAGAGCAATATCAGCTACAAACCTCCATCTCCGTGTGAATCATATATATGTAAACTCGGAGGACATTAAGGTAACATCGCTTACACTTCTTTCTATAAGGCAGCGTTACTTAAGTTTCTAAGATCTTATGTGTGTTGTATTGATATTTTGTGCAGGAAACGGGGTACACATACATTATGCCAAAGAATATTTTGAAGAAATTCATATGCATTGCCGATTTGAGAACTCAGATTTCTGGCTACTTGTATGGTGTGAGTCCTCCGGACAACCCTCAAGTGAAAGAAATTCGTTGCATCGCCATGCCGCCACAGTGGGGGACCCATCAACAAGTGCATCTTCCATCAGCTCTCCCTGAGCATGACTTCCTTAACGATCTTGAACCATTGGGATGGATGCACACCCAACCAAACGAGCTCCCTCAGTTGTCGCCACAGGTCTGTTCTTTTTTATAACTCAGTCACAAGATTAATAACATGTTTAGATATGGTCTGGTTAATGGGTCAAATTGGGTTTTTATGGTGGGGCTGGTTTTTATAAGACACTTTGATACTTTAAGGCCTGCGTTTTTTCATTTTACTTTCCTAGTAACAGCCGGTATGTTAAATATGATAACATAATCTGATTGAAACTTTCTTCTCTCTAACTAAAATGATTAGGTAAGGTGATTTTGTGCCTTAAATACGCTTCTACTTTCAACCTGGTTGACTTATTTGACCCATTTGACCTTTTCTTTTATTGGCCATATCTATTTTATCTTTTGGACCTGTTAAAGATGTAACAATGTTTTGTAACTTACCTCTGTATGATATGATTTATCTAGGATCTTACCTTCCATGCTCGGATTTTGGAAAACAACAAGCAATGGGATGGAGAGAAATCAATCATATTGACTTGCAGTTTCACCCCTGGTTCATGCTCTTTGACTGCATATAAGCTCACTCCTACCGGATATGAATGGGGCCGTGCTAACAAAGATAATGGAAGCAACCCTCATGGGTATCTTCCAACCCACTATGAGAAGGTCCAGATGCTTCTAAGTGACCGTTTTCTCGGTTTCTACATGGTAAGCAACGACTGCTCTTACATTTGGTGGAACTTAATTTATACTTGATATTTATAGCGGAGCTTTTTATACTTCTACTATGTATGATGACTGGTAACTAATCTCTATTGATTTTGTGATTCAGGTTCCTGATAATGGTCCATGGAACTACAATTTCATGGGAGTGAAGCATACAGCAGGCATGAAGTACGGGATAAAGCTAGGAACTCCACGAGAATATTATCATGAAGATCACAGGCCAACACATTTCTTGGAGTTTAGCAATCTGGAAGAAGGTGATATGGCCGAGGGAGATCGGGAGGACACATTTTCTTAAACAAATTTGCTGTTTTATAAAACTTCTTGTAAACTGCGACTTTTTGATCAGTCGTGCAAACTAGGCTCCATCTCAGAAATGATGTAAATATTTGAATAGTTCATCGTCTATCTGTATGATCTATGCCCGGTGCTTGCAAACCAGGCTTATTACAAAAGATTTTGTAGGCTTTCGACTGTTGAGAGTTTATATAACAAATTCAAAACTTCCGCGAAGTTTTTGACAGTAGATTAATGGATGCCACAGTATTTTATTTTTGGGTGTTCTTTTGTTTTAAGGCTTCGCTTTTTTGTTTCCGATATGGAGCGAAAAAGGCTGTATTGTATAGGCAGTTTGAACTTTGAAGCAATGTTTTGAAACCTGGTGAGCCGGCTGGGTCTGAATCAAGCCAGGTCACCCAAGTTAGGCTGGGTTTTTTAAGCCTAGCTTTTTGAAACCCGGTGCGAACCCTGTCAACTCAGATGGAACATGTTTATATTTTCAAAGCCCATAGGCTTTTCCATAGCTGCTAGACAAAAAGACCCAGCAAGCATCAGCTCTTCCTGAGAAGGATTCAATCCAGCCACGGTTAGACCTGGGTTTTGGTTTTTATGTTTTACATGTTATATTTGTTGGTAAATGTCTTTCTAGGCTTAATATATGGATTAGCTATGATTTATATACATATATTTTTTTTGTATTGCTGGAAATAAGAAACGCGTGTATAAGGCCTGGTGACTCGACCAGTCGATTAAAGACCCCGTTTTCAAAACATTACTTTGAAGTGTGTTTAACAAATGGCTCTTTTTACAATTGAGTTATTTTGTATCTTCAAATAGAACAACTCAGCTTCTGGCTAACAGACTGTTTTCACCTCTTCTTTCACATAATCCCAACTTTTGGTCCTCAATTTCACTAGACTTGCCTTCGCGTGCCAATTGCAGAGGATACCAAAACTGTATACATTACAACATAGCGATGCTCCTCCTAAGACATCATATTCCGGGTGAGTTAGCAAAGTGTGCCTTTGACTTTAGTATTACATGGGTGATACTATTTGGGATATGTTTTGCATAACTGAAACCGGCTACACATGCGTCGAAATCCTACTCAAGTAAGATGTTGCTCGCTTTGACATCCTTGTGGATTATGCCTGGTGTCGCATGATGGAGAAGATATCTTGATTAAACAATTTATTAACAATACCAGAACTCAGTGGTTTTTCCGGCTTGGTTTTTTTCCCGCTCGGCTTTTGGTGTTTGCGTTTTTTCATTCAATGTCAAACTTCTTCTAGTGGTTTGAGAAGTTTAAGTTAAATCAAAGAACAATGTAACGAATAAAACAATTACTATGATGTTAGATGAGAGACATGCTATTCTGATGCAACAATCAATCTGGTGTAAATCGTGTAAAAAGAGATCATCATTTCTAAATGTTATATTTTTGTATTCATCTTTTACTTTTCTTCTATATTAAATACTGATTTTTAATACTAGACGAGTAACTGTGTATAGCAACGAGATTTTATAACAATACAACAAATAGTTTGAGTGATAGTTTTTTTTTAATTCAAAACGTGTATGCATATTTGTTCTTTTGAAAGGTTATTTTGATAAGTTTTACTTTATTAGTTTGCATTTTTTAATTTTTAAACCCTATAAATAGTATAAATCTATCATGTGTATAAATCACTCGGCAT
The DNA here is from genome assembly GCA_026074375.1 of Tanacetum coccineum. Classification (NCBI taxonomy): domain Eukaryota; kingdom Viridiplantae; phylum Streptophyta; class Magnoliopsida; order Asterales; family Asteraceae; genus Tanacetum; species Tanacetum coccineum. Next base: position 28,490 of record BQNB010015824.1, read on the forward strand.
ACTATATTACGATTGATGATGAAGTAATGGCGATTATGTTTGGTCACACTCATAACACACATGAATTAAGAAAGGTGTGTACATGTAGAATGATTATCTTGTATAAAGAAAAACTTAAACCTTGTACTTTCACTTTAATGTTATTTTATGTGACATGTCTTATGATTCACAATTTCACATAATGTTTTTTTACTGTAGTATAAGTTTAACAGGTCCGTTTTGGCTTTTGGTTTTAGGTTAAAAAGTAAAAACTGAACCAAGGCTTCTTTTTAAAACCAAACTAGACGTTCGTTTCTAAAGGTAATTTGATTTTTGAGTAACAAAATGAAGACGAAATTACTGGTGGGATTATAGGATAGTTGACGGGGGGAAAAACACACGTCGAAGAAGAGCAAATGGTCGTTTATGTAGGTGTCCTGGTGGTCCGATAATTTCAGCTCTTAAAATCCATCCTATCTTCATAAACCCTCAAATACTGTCTCTGTTGTAATACAACACGGGTTATCATTTTCTTCGATTATATCATATCAATTCCTGTGTTTCTAAAGTTTTGATTTACCAGGTATGTTCAGCAAGACTCCTCACTGCCTCACTCAGTGGTTTTTCCAGCTCGGCTTTTGGTGTTTGCGTTTTTTCATTCAATGTCAAACTTCTTCTAGTGGTTTGAGAAGTTTAAGTTAAATCAAAGAACAATGTAACGAATTAAACAATTACTATGATGTTAGATGAGAGACATGCTATTCTGATGCAACAATCAATCTGGTGTAAATCGTGTAAAAAGAGATCATCATTTCTAAATGTTATATTTTTGTATTCATCTTTTAATTTTCTTCTATATTACATACTGATTTTTAATACTAGACGAGTAACTGTGCATAGCAACGAGATTTTATAACAACACAACAAATAGTTAGAGTGATAGTTTTTTTTTATATTCAAAACGTGTATGCATATTTGTTCTTTTGAAAGGTTATTTTGATAAGTTTTACTTTATTAGTTTGCATTTTTTAATTTTTAAACCCTGTAAATAGTACTATAAATCTATCATGTGTATAATCACGGATACTATATTACGATTGATGATAGAAGTAATGGCGATTAAGTTGTCACACTCATAAGCACACAAAAGAATATAATGAAAAGTTGTGTACATGTAGAAATGATTATCTTTATAAAGAAAACTAAACCTTGTACTTTCACTTTAATGTTATTTTATGTGACATGTCTTATGATTCACAATTTCAGATAATGTTATTTTACTGTAGTATAAGTTTAACAGGTCCGTTTTGGCTTTTGGTTTTAGGTTAAAAAGTAAAAGCTGAACCAAGGATTCTTTTAGTTTTGAAAAACCAAACTAGACTTTCGTTTCTAAAGGTAATTTGGTTTTTGAGTTTTTTTCAACCATTTTAGAAATTAAGATACAATGAAAGTGTACTAGCGAACATTTTAAAAAAAGTTAAGACTTGTATAAATGATCTCGTAAGAGGAACCTCGCACGTGAGTTATTCTTCTTCACGTGTGGGATCTCTAATACGTGATAACATAATACTCACTCAACACTTTTGTAACATATGCATAATGCACGCTTGTAGTTTATAAATTACCACCATTTTATTCTTGAAATAGTTGTTTATTCAAAACAGTATTTATAACAACTCACATTTATTAGTATCCTAAGTTTTGCCATTTATGTTTTCTGCATCAAATCAAATTGTATATCAACGATAAGTAATTATAAAATTACACCGTTATAAATGTGCACAACACCAACATATCTTTGTTTAAACATCTCTTGATGATGTTTCTGGTCAATATTTAAAAACTAGCCGGATACTCGCGCGTTGTTGCAGTAGATACTTGTGTAATCAATTTTTTTGGCGAGCAAATGTCTTTTGATTATACGTTTTTCATGATGATAACCTATCGGCGGTGTTGCGTGTCTGTAAGTGCCCGCGCCTACCGCAGCTGTGCATAGTATTCGAAAAATTACGGTAGCGTAGGTATTTGTGTTTGTTTGTTTTGTTTATCCATGCGTATAGTTTAAGTTACACTGTGTAACTATAATTGTATGATATGATGAAAAGTCGATTAATGTTGTATATGTGTCGTATAACATAATGAAAAATTGATCAATATACGTGTATAAACTTCTACTGTAGAAATGAGAACTTTAATTCTATATATAAATAATGATATCAAGTAAAGAGATGATATAAATCGTAATCAAGTATTTTGAGTAAACCAAAAAATGACTGAGTAGAACCCTAATGGCGGCACCAAAAAATCACCAATTATCAGTCTAATCTCCTTCTTCTTTGGTGTTTGAAATCGTTATAACCCCTGAAATTGGGATCAATCACCTATTGATTTATCTCATATCGAGCGTGTTAGGCGACTTTCTCATCCAGGGATCTTGGGGTTTAGATCTGTCTCCCCTTTGTTTTTCAAAATTTTTCAATTGATTTAAGCCTTAATTTCCCTTTATTTGTGATCTCCCTTCAATCCAAAATTTCGTTTCCGTTTTCTGTTTTCCCTTTTATTTTTTCTCCCAATTCTCATAAATGGATTCCGACGGCTGGCAAAAGGTTTCATACAAAAAAAGACGTTCTGTGTTTGATAGGATTAAGTTTCCCAGGCGGTCTAATAGTTATGATTTGGCGAATATCTCCTTCATGGCATACGTTTCCAATTTTCCTTCGCATCTCTCGGTAAAGGAACTTTGGAATATTTGTAGGAAAAAAGGGACGCTTGCGGATGTGTATATCGCCAAACATAGAAACAAACGTGGTCAGATGTTTGGCTTCTGCAAGTTTATTAAGGTTGCTGATCAGGATGCCCTTATTGTTTCGTTGTCTAATATCCGGATTGGGAATCTTCGCTTGCACGCCAATGCCGCTAGATTTGATAGGAAAGAGGTCCCCAATCAATCTCATCCTGGACCAAAGGTTAAAGTTCCTGTTCCTAAAAACTCTATTAGATCTTCGAAATCCGTTTCCTATGCTAAGGTTGTTAACGAGTCTGCTGGTGATGTTAAAGAAAGCATTCTTGATGTTAACCATAGGAATGATTCGTCCCCTTCAATCAATATTGCTCTCAACATTGATAATGATTTTCCTATGGCTGCCCTTGGTTGTTTCAAGGATTTCAGGTCCATTGAGAACTCCAGGATTTTATGTCATAACGAAGGTTTTCTTGAAGTGGACATAAAATATTTGGGTGGTTTATGGGTTTTATTCAACTTTTGTTCTTTGGATGCTAGGAACAAATTTCTTATTCATGAGGGTATTGCGTCTTGGTTTTCAGTGGTGAAGCCTTGGCATGATGATTTTGTTGTTAAAGAATGTTTGGTTTGGCTTGAGATCGAAGGGGTCCCGCTTAGGGCGTGGCATCATGATACTTTCTACTCCATCTGTAATAAATGGGGGGAGTTGATTTTTTTCGATGAAAGTGATGGTAGTAACAGGTTAAGCTCTAGGATATGCATCAAATCTTCTCATGAATTACTTATCTTCGCCACAACTTTTGTGGAAGTTAAAGGGGTGTCATATGCTATTAGAGCTCGTGAATTGTGTAGTTGGACTCCCACTTTTGTGGAGCTCAATTTCCCTAATGATGATGGCGTTTCCTTAGATTCCCACGATGAAATGAATGTTGACAAGCTGGTCAATAAAGATGCTGAATCTTGTGTGGGAGACGATGATCAGGTTTATGTTAACCATTTGGTCCAGGATGATTCAAAGATTGATGGTGTTATCCCACTAGTTAATCCATTACACAACAATAAATTATACCAAGATGCTAGAAAATGAGAAGAAATCTTAGAGAGAGAAACAAGGAAAGAAAGTTAGATTAGAGAGAGAGTGGGAAGTTACAAGTCATTCCCGCCTGGTTTCTCTCCAAAATCGCCTATTTCTATCAATGATGGTTTGGATGTGAATGTTTTGGATCAGGTAGTGTCTGAATCACGGCATAATGTGTCTAACTCACAAAACTATTCTGATTTCTCTATGATTGCTAGGCCGGAAGAAACGATTAAAGTCGGGATTGCTTTAGGATTCAACATGGAGGGATGTGAGAATACTCTTACTTCTCTTATTGCTGAAAATGGGGATGTCAAAGCTAATAAATGAATGCTATGTCTATTAATGTTCAAGGTTTTGGGGATCTTAATAAAAGGAGGTGGGTTAAAGATTTATGCTCTAAACATTTGGTTAATTTTCTTGCTTTACAGGAGACGAAATCTCTTCACATTGATTTATGGGTTCTTAGGCAGCTTTGGGGGAACATCCATTTTGATTTTGCTTCATCCTCTGCCAGGGGAAAATCTGGTGGTATTCTTTGTGTTTGGAATAACTTGGTGTTTCATAAATCCAGTATTAGAAGTAGTGATAATTATCTGGTGGTGGAAGGTTTATGGGTTCCTAAAGACATTCGGATTATGTGGATTGTTGTTTATGCGCCTCAAGAGCTGTCTTGTAAAATCTCTCTTTGGTCCACTCTCTCTAATTTTATTTCGAATTGGGAAGGTATTTTGGTTGCTATGGGGGACTTTAACGAAGTTCGATATGCTTGTGAGAGATTCGGTTCTTCCTTTAATGATCGTCAGGCGGATATTTTTAACTCGTTCATTGTTAATAATTCTCTTTTTGATATTCCGTTGGGAGGTTATAATTATACATGGACGGATAAGTGGGGTTCTAAAATGAGCAAGCTAGACAGGTTCTTGGTTTCGGAAAGTGTTCTTGATTCTTTTCCTTATGTTACGGGTATTGTCCTGGAGAAAGGTAAGCCGGATCATCGTCCTATCTTATTAAAAGAATCGATGGTTGATTTCGGTCCTTCTCCTTTTCGGTTCTTTCATTCATGGCTCGATATGGACGGGTTTAGCAATATGGTGAAAGAGACTTGGATTAATGATGGTATTGTCGAGGATAATGGCCTTGTCTCATTTAAGAAAAAGCTTCAAAACCTTAAGCATTCTATTCGTTTATGGATTGCTTCCAAACGTTCTGATTCCAATAAAATGAAGCTTTTACATTCCGCGAGGCTTGCTGCTATTGATGTTAAAATTGATAATGGTTGTGCTACTGATGCTGATTTTCTTGTTCGTAGAGATTCCATGAAAACTCTGGGGGAAATTGATCGTATTGAAGTTAGTGATTTATGCCAAAAGTCTAAACTTAAATGGGCTCGTGACGGGGATGAAAACTCCAGTTTCTTTCATGGTTCGCTTAAAAGGAAAAGGAAGCAACTTGCTATTTCGGGTATTCTTAAAGATGGCGCCTGGATTGATGATCCTAGTAGAGTTAAAGCTGAATTTCTGTCTCATTTTCGTAACAGATTTCAGCCCCTTAACTGCCATCCTACTTCGCTTAATGTTAATATGCCTAAGCATATTTCCACCTCTCAGCGAGAATTCTTGGAAAGTCCATGCTCTCGTGAAGAAGTTAAAAGAGCTGTTTGGGATTGTGGGGGTGATCGGGCCCCGGGGCCTGATGGGTTCTCGTTCAAATTCATCACGTTCTTTTGGGATATATTGGAAGATGACGTAGTTAGACTTGTTCAAGATTTTTTCTCATCGGGTCGGTTTCCTAAAGGGTGTAACTCGTCGTTTATTTCTCTGATTCCCAAGGTCCCTAATGCTAAATTTGTGTCGGATTTTCGGCCAATAAGTCTTATAGGATGCCAATACAAAATAATTGGCAAAATCCTTGCCAACAGACTTAGTTCGGTCATTGATAGTTGCGTTAGTCATGAGCAGACGGCCTTCATTAAGGGTAGAAATATTCTAGACGGTCCTCTTATTCTCAATGAAGTTATCTCGTGGTATCAAAAACGGAAAAAAGAGCTTTTGATTTTTAAAGTGGATTTCGAGAAGGCGTTTGATTCTATTAGATGGGACTTTCTTGATTTGGTAATGGATAAACTTGGATTTGGTTCTAAATGGCGTGTTTGGATCCAAGGTTGTTTGAGTAATGCCCGTGCTTCTGTCCTTGTTAATGGCTCTCCAACAGAGGAGTTCGAAATGTTTAGAGGTTTAAGGCAAGGGGATCCGCTATCTCCCTTTCTTTTTATTCTTGTGATGGAAGGTCTTCATGCGATTACCCGCCATATGTTAGATCTGAATCTGTTCAATGGCGCTCTTGTTGGGCAATCTAACTTGCAAATTTCACATTTGATGTATGCTGACGATGTTATCTTTTTGGGGGAATGGTCACAATCTAATATCCGTAACTTAATTTGCATGTTACGTTGCTTCTTTCTGGTCTCTGGACTTAAGATAAATGTGCATAAAAGTAACATCATTGGCGTTAATGTTTCTTCTCAGCTTACTGATGCCATGGCTAAGTATGTTGGCTGTAAAGTTGCTAGCCTCCCTCTTAATTATCTTGGTGTGCCCGTTGGCTGCAACATGTCCCGTGGTGCTAATTGGCTCCCTATCATTCGGAAATTCTCCTCCAAGCTTGCCCACTGGAAAGTTCGTCTTCTTTCGGTTGGAGGTAGGCTCTCTCTTATTAAATCCGTTTTAGGAAATCTCCCTACTTATTACATGTCTCTTTACTTGATGCCTTCGTCTATTCAAAAGAAGCTTGAAATGATGCGTAATAAATTCTTCATTGGTGGTGAAGAGGGCGAAAGAAAGATTACTTGGGTTAAGTGGGAGAAATGTTTATCGAGTAGGGAGCTTGGCGGTTTAGGGATTGGGAGTATCCATGCTCTTAATCTTGGTCTTATTTTCAAATGGATTTGGAGGTTCCTTTGTCACAAAAATGACCTTTGGGCTCGTGTTATCTCTAATATTTACGGGATCAAGGGTGGTATTAATGAAGACCGCTCGATTCAATCTTCTTGGGGCATCATTTTGTCGTCCATCAGGAAGCTCAAGTTAAAGGGTTTAGATGTTCTTTCCATGTGTAAAAGGAAATTGGGAAATGGTATTCTCACTTCATTTTGGGATGATGATTGGTGTGGTATTGGTCCTCTTAAAATTCTGTTTCCTCGCATCTATCTGCTCGACTTGGATAAAGGGTGCAATGTGGCGAATCGTCTTCCTTTGTCGGATTGGTCTTCTATTCTCCGGAGGCATCCTCGTGGAGGTATTGAAATGTCTCAATTCTCTGATATGCTATCTACCATTAAAGACTTTCAGACTTCTGATCAAGATGATACGTGGGTTTGGACGGGTAATGGTTCTTCTGGTTTCTCCGTCGCTTTCATTCGTTCTTTGATTGATTCCAAGTTGGTCGAGGCGGGTTCTAATGCTACTCGCTGGAATCGTCACATCCCTATTAAATTAAATGTGTTTCTTTGGAGATTGGCTCTCAATAAGCTTCCTTCTCGAGTCAATATTGGTAGGAAAGGGATTGACATGGATTCAGTTTTATGTCCTATTTGTTGCTCCGATGTCGAATCTGTGAACCATGTGTTTTTCACTTGCGAGATGGCGAATGGTTTATGGTCCTTGTTGGCTAGATGGTGGGAGGTTGATATTCCCATTTGCTCTAATTTCATGGATTGGTGCTCTTGGATCGATTCTTCTCATCTCTCGGCCAAAGCTAAATGTGTGTTGGATGGTGTAGGAGGTTCTATTTTGTGGGCTATTTGGCGATTTCGCAATCAAGTGATTTTTTCGGCTACTCCTCCTCTTAAGGCGACCTTATGGGATTTTATTGTTTCTCATTCTTTTCTTTGGATTTCATCTAGAAATCCTAAGTTTAATATTAGATGGGTAGATTGGTTGAAAAACCCGTTATTGTTCATTGACTCTATGTAATTTCCTAGCTTTCTGCTAGTCTTTAATAAATCCGCCGTTCTAAAAAAAATAAAAAATAACTTTAAGTCAATAAATTACTATCTTGTCAACAAACTTTACACAAATATTTCTAACTAAAGCTTTGCTAAATGAGTAATTATACAAAGCGATTGAAATACTTGCTCAAAAAGTTAAGAAAACGTACTGCTCTAAGTTCCAACAACCCAATATATAACTTGTTTTTATCTGTTTTAGTGGTTAAAGTGTGTAGAAATATAATCAATATTTAAAAGAGGTGGAATCCACGTTACTCCTATTACTATAGAGTAGTACAAATAACCCCTCTCCCCTGTGGTGATTTTTGACGATCTCAAACTCTAAAAAAAACCTGATTCAGTTCTCTTCACTTTTTTAATCGATTAACTATTCTAATTCAATCATTGATAGACAGTAATCGATCATGGGATTAGTTGCTGTCGATTCTATAGTGTTTTAGGGTTAGTTTTTCGTTTTAGGGTTTTTGAAGGTTTGGATCGCTGGTACTTTCACTGATCGTTTATTGTTTGGTTTCTGATCTTAATCGTTCTTAATTTCTTGGGCTGATTGCAATTCTTGTGCGCTTAATAAAAACCCTAGTAGATCCTTGATCGGTAAGGTTTCGTTATAATCAAGTGTAGTCTTGTTGGGTGTCAAGCTTAACGTTCAACAACAAGTGGTTTTTAGTTGGTTGTTGGAGTGTTGTGTATGTGTCGGGTATGGAACGAGGGTTCTTGAGTCAGAAGGGAAGGAAAAGAAGCATAGTTTGGCTCAGGATGCAACAATGGATACTGATAACGTGGTATCGTCGGTTGTTGATGTGACGATGATATAGAAGATGGTTTCGAATGATGTTAACACGGATACAGTTAACTTAGAAACACCATTGGAATCGAACAAGGGAGTTGATGTAAACTCTGATGCTAATGTGAAACCTACTGCTAGTGCATCGCTTTCGGCTTCTGTGTCGTTTGCAACACTATTGAAAGGAGATACGAGTCAGAAAAGTGTGAATTTTCGCACTTTAATTACACCGACGGGAAACAAGGCTGATGTTGTTGTCTCATTCTATTCGAGCGGTTAGCGAACTGTTTGCTAATACCACTTATGGTTTCTTTTTGGGAAAGCAGGTGGTTACCCTGTTGTTGCTAACTATGTTAGGAACACTTGGAGTAAATACGGATTGCTTAAATCAATGCTTAACTCGTCGGGTAATTTTTTCCCAGTTTAGCTCTAAGGATGGTTTAGATGCAATGCTAGAGAATGATCCTTTGTTTATTCGCAATAATCTACTTATTCTGAAAAAGTAGATTCCGGATGTGAACTTATTAGAATAAGATGTTAGTGATGTTTCGTTTTGCTTTGTATGTCTCAAAAACTTTATTTGTCTAATATAAATTCACCTTTTCGCTAAAAAAATGTTTCGGTTTGGGTTAAACTTCATGGTGTCCCTATGACGGTGTTTAGCTAGGATAGAGTGAGTGTCATTGCTACTAAACTTAGTACTCCCCTGATGCTTGAATCTTATACATCTGACATGTGCATGCAATCATGGGGTAGGTTAAGTTATGCTAGAGCAATGATTGAGCTTCGGGCCGATGTGGAGTCGAAAGATATTATCGGGGTGGTTATGCCTAAACTTGTTAGTGAGGGGTTCTATATGTGTACTATTCGTATTGAGTATAAGTGGAAACCTCTCAAGTGTTCGAGTTGCAAGGTATTTGGTTACGTTCTGAATGAGTGTCCTAAGAATATCGTCTTGGATGTGGAGAAGAACTTGAAGAATCCTAGACAAGCTGCTAGATATGTTCACGTTGATACAAAGGTAGCTTTAATCTAATTAAACAAGTTTATAGACTTGTCTCTAATAGGAATAATGTCAGCTCTAGTGGTAAAAAGAAGCAGGTTGCGGTAGCTAGTAAAGAGGTTAGAAATTCAAACCCATTTGATGTGCTTAATTCGGTTGAAAAAAGATGTGACTTTGGTACAAATAGGGGGCATTCAAAGTCGACTATGAAGGGGCCTAATTCTGGCGTGTTTCTGTCTGAGCACGAATTTATTAATGTGGCCTCTAGTAGTACTAGTATTACTCCTATAGCTGAAAGAATTGATAAAATATAAAGACAAATCATTGATGGGAAACTTACACTTGTGGATGATGACGGGAAGCTGTTACCTAAGGTTGTATCTATGAAAAATGTTGATAGTGATAGTGAAGTGAAAGATGTGGTCGATGATCATGTAGTTTGTATGGCATCAACAGGTTTAAAATGTGGTGCTGATGGTGGATATGCTACTAATAGCTTGTTGGAACAATGGAGGACAACAAAACGGGATGATGATTACGACCCTTACGATGATGATCTATATGAAAGTCAAGATATGTCTGTGTGGAAACTATAAGGGGGGTTGAATAGTTTTTACCATTTTAAAAATTAAAACTTAGATTGTCTACTTATGTGAAATCAATAGATATACACGTATGTATATGATAGCGATGTAATAAGTAAGTAAGTAAAAGCGAAATATAAATAAGTAAAAATAAGAAAGATCAAACCACAGACCCGATGATTTATAGTGGTTTTGCTACGAAGCTCCTCTTCGCCCTACTCCACTCTCCGAGTACCCAACTCGAGAGTTTTCTTCACTATGTCAACAAGCTCCCTTTAGGCGGAGAAAACCGTACACGTCACTTACACTTTTTCCAATATAAAAACTCGTAATTTTTGGGTCATTATTTAATCCAATATTTTCCCTATTTATTTTAATTTTTACAAAAAAAATTACTTTTAGGTTAACCGAATAGGTTATCCCGCGTTCGTAGTAAAACGTACTTTAAACGTGAACCCGGCTATAGACTAAATATTAGTCTCAATGCTATATGTATTTTGTTAATTTACATATGTACATTATATGTTTGTATTATTAAAAAAACCTAAGAACCATACTTGGCTCACACTTAGTCACTTTTTTTTCTCTCTTGTCTTGCACCCTAGCCGAACCAACATCCTACCCCATAAGAGGGTTCTCGCCATTTGGTTAGTTTAACTCTTGAACCATGGTTTAACCTAAACCTTAACCCTCCTCATATAAATGCTACCTTATAACACAAACTAGGTCTTCCATCTTATTTTACAAGCCACCAAAAACACACACATCCTCCTCCCATCTCCTTTGAGCTCACGGCTCACCATCACGACCCCAAACCATCCATATCTTTTTCATTCCTTCATTATTCAAGTGTTCAAGACTCATATTTAAGGTATTATAAGGTGTTACAAAGGGTTACTTCATCCAAATTCAAAGATTAATCAAGGGTTCATAGGTTAGGATTTCATTTTAATTGGGGTTTTTCAAGAATCATGTACTAGTGTTTTCCTTGTGTTCTAAGCTCTTCAAAGGATCAAGAAACATCATCTTTTTAGTGTTAGGGGCTGATTTCGTGGCTTTATTATAGGTGTTGTTGCATGGTTATTTTGAGGTGTTGATTGAAGTTTTAGAGGGGTTTTAGTTGTTGGTTTGAAGCCTTGGTTTCTTGTTTTTGGTAAATCATTTGCAAGCTTATATTTCAAGGGCTTAGTGATTGAAGATGCTGGTTTAAAGAGGAAGTTTTTTCAAGTGTTTATTGAGGTTATGTTGATTTGGGTCGAAAGTTTTAAACAAGAAATGGTTGATTTGTTGTTTTCATTCACTAGCAATTCTTATCCTTTTTGTAAGATCTTTGTTACCCTACAACTTCTTTATGTAAAAGTATTACCTTTTCTTGCATTTCCTATAAATGGGATGCTTTTACATCTTTTATATTGTATTGGTAATTTATATGGCATTGTACACAATATTTTTGAGGTAGAAACTTGATTTGATTGGGTTTACAACACCTTTAAAATGGCAGTTTTAGACCAACAGGTTGTTGGGTTGTTTTCGAATTGTATATGACCTGGGAAAAATTGGTAAAAATAACAGAGACCTAGATAAATGTTTTAGCTTCGCGTGGCCACCTGAACCGAAGCCTAACGATGTCCGATGAGTGATTTCTGACCAAAACGGTAAAACTAGTCGGGAAATGCACCCAGGTTTTGAATCGAATAAAAGTCCTAAAATTTGTACACTAACCCCCATTTTTATAAAACTAAAAGTTGTAGATATTAGGCTAACTTAAATTTTGGCGCGTTCTGCGGAGGTACGGTTTAGGAGTTACGCACGATTTAGTGAGACAATAAAAATCTGGAAAAAACGCAGCTTTGGGTAACTAAGGGCATTTTGGTCATTTCACATGGTTACGAAATTCTAAAAATTTTGGGGCCTGCAAATCTATAAAGTAGCCTTTCTGTAGGCGAAAACCCCAAACCTAGACCATTTATGAGTTGGGAAATTCGGGTCCGCGAAGTGGGATGATACTCGAATAATTTGGCAGCTTACTTGTTTTGAGTTTGTTAAAAGTAAAATGGACTTTTTTAAATGGGCTAATGATAATTTAATTAAATACCTTGTGTTTGGGCTTAAGTATTTAGTGGGTAAATATACTTTTGGGCCCAAATTTTGTTTAAAAGATTTAAAACTCAACGTACAATGCCAAACAGTTTTACGAAAATATTTTTATAAACGATTCTATTATTTGTCGCGTAATATATATTTGTATATTCTAAGTCGCGTCATTATCTCTAGGTTGCTCCTAGGATTTATCTTGCTTTATCCGACGTTTATTTCGTTAATTCTCATTTTATCGCTAAAGTGCGTTCATAGCCCCTTTTCTTCTTATTTGTTTTATAAAACTCCACGGGAAAGATTACATGCTATGTTTTACATTTGGACGCAAGTGTTTAAAACTGTATGTTATGCCTGAATATTATTGCCTAAGTACCACCACTGCCACTTAAGTCCCCTCGATTCATGAGTCGTTAATTGCTAATGTAGTGAACGTGAGTATTGTGGATAGATCTATTAAGACTGACAATCCCCGTCCGGGTAGTTAAACCTTATACCATGTCAAACGGACGCATTTAACATTTGAAGTACTATCTAGGGTGTTTGGCAGAACATCTTACATTTTTGGGGCACAAATCTTGCTTTCATTGCATTATTTGATAAGGTTCGGTGTCATGAGCTTAGTGCAATAATAATTGTTTCGACATGTGAATGTGTTTCATTTTCGCATATTTACTTAAATCTTGTGGTCCATATATTTACTTACTAAACCAATGAATTTCACTCAACAATTTTGTTGGCCGTTTTAGCATGTTTTATCTCAGATCCTTAAGTTGTAAGTTTCTTGAAGGGGAGTCGCGCGAATATCACTTGAATACTCTACATGTTTATATTCGCATTCGATTAAACTTTCTTTAAAACTTTACGTTGTGTTTAAATAATTACATAATTTGCATTCAATCAAACCTTCTTTTTAAACTTTATGATATGTTTAAACACCTTAGGACATGTTTCAATTTGAACACTGATGTTTTATTATAAAACTTTATTTTTGAAAACATTATTGTTGGGACCTATTCGCAAACTATGATGTTTTTAATGTATCGAATATGAAATTTACTTTTTAAAACATCTCATTTTGAGGTCATTTTCTATGACTTGTACTTTGAGCTTTGAAGTCGCAACCCCGGTTACTTTTTCGCTGCTATCAGATTTTAGGGGTGTTACATCCAGTACTAAGCTAAATACCGAGTTCTACTTCAAGATATAACCATTGTAACACACTACGTATCATACACAAATGATAACACAAGACAAATAGATGAAGGTGGATAAATATCACAAGTGTGACGACTCAACTAAACTGATAACACTTGAAGCTTGAAGTCTTCTTTGTATTCTTTACTAAAGAGTGAAATAATTTGATCACTTGTAATAAATTATATAACAAGTATAATGATCAAAGAATATATGAGAGAAAATAAATATGCAAGAAAATAGTTGGAAAATGGTGAAGCAAATGAAACATTTGGTTCCTATTTATAGGCAAATTTGAAATTTAAATTCTGGCCCAAGTGGACAGCTACATTGATCTAAAGATCCGCCGTAGCCTGGATCCGTCTTTGGTTATGGTAGATCTGTGTGTAGCAGCTAGCTGTTATTTTGTATTTTAGTGATTAACCATAAATCTTTACAAAATATTCTTATGTTCTTAAAAATCAGATTTATTAGATTCTTCTAGAAGAAAATATTTTTTCACATGAAAATGGAAAGATTTTCTATACTTGAAAAGATTGTTTCCATTTATGGTTAATCATATTTTATCTTATTGATTAATACAACTAGTTTATAATTAATCATGTGTTAATTTGAAATCATTTGATTAGTAATGGTTTATGCAAATGATTAATTTTGTATGCAAGAAAAAATATTTTTCTTTGATCATTAACTAAGCTTTATAATGCCATATTCGTACCTTAAGTGATTTGTCATCGTCAAGTAAACTTACGACTAAATAACTTGTTTACGTAAACTTTTACGTAGTATGATATTATAATTGTTATTATCAAAACTCGAAGACCATTAAATAAAAATATCGTTTTTACGCGAATATTTATATTAACAATCTCTTTTTTTTTGATGATGATAAATATAAACTCATAGTGATTAAAAGTGTACTAAAGTAAGTATTTAGTAGTTGAGTTTACATATCTTCTCCCCCTTTTGTCTAAGAAAAAGTGTTGTGGATTCGCGGTTGCAAAACATATTTGACGAATGCAAAGTAACGGCGTGACGCATGCAAAGTAAAAAATTAAACGTATTGCATGTGCTCCCCCTCGGTGTATGATCCCCCTTGTTTGGGGCACCAAGAAATCGAGCTATGTAGGCGTGCTACAAAACAAAGTTAGTAGATAAGTAAACATATATATAGCAACAACACACGCATATATCTAAGCAAAATAACCACCATTATCACGACACAACAAATAATAATGTTAATACCATTATAAGAGAAGAAACATAAAATTGAAAATAAACTAGAAATGACAATAACTAGAAAATTAAAAATAAACTTTAGACAAGAAAATTTAGCTAAGACTAAAAATTCCAAATATTGGGATAAAAGATTTTTCTCCCATATAATCCGAAGAGGCGGCGAAACACCAAAGTTTTAGTGCGAAAAGTATGGTGGATTGGATGAAGATCCAAGATGATGTCGGATGTAGGAAAACATGTAGTTAACATGTTCCTGTAGCATGTAGATTTTATGCCTAATAGTGCTACAACATTGACAAAACATGTTGTGAAAGTGAGGCAAATCATTTGGATGAATAAAATCAAGATGTTGTTAGAAGGGTTAGGGAATTGTTGGTTTCTCAAGTTTGGTGGCAAGTGTTGGATTTTTTCTAGTTGTGGTACATGGTTGTTGATATTAACCAACAATGGCTGAAGTGGTGGTGGATGTTCAAATTTGGGTTGTGGATGTGAGAAACGAGGTGGTGGTGACGGATTTGATGGAAGTTCTTGAGGTTTCAAGCTTCCATTTGAAAGACAAAATCTTAGCTTTGGTGAAGGAGCTACATGAGTTGGTGTTGGTAACTCACTAGGAGATGATGAAGTGGTTTGATAGATGCTCCTACTAGAAGTAGATTTTGATGGTGCATTTAGTGGTGAATGAGATTTCTTTCGTGGAGGTGGTGATAGTGTTCTTTCAATGTGGTGTTCATCACTTGAGGATTCAAGGTTTACATAATTAGGTGATTTGACACGGATCAAGCGGTTTTTCTCTTGCAGTTGGTGAGTTATGTGCTTGATGATCTTGTCAAGGTGATGGTGAAATTCTTGCAAGAAATGTGAAAGTAAAATGAGGTTGGGAGGAATGAAGATGATAATAAGCGGTGAAAGTGGGTGAGTGTATAACAAGAAGGTTTCTTGGATTATATGGAAGGTTCTTGGATAATAAGGTGAAAGTTATGATCCTACGGTATCCTATTACATACTTATGCGATAATATTTCTGTATTATCTTTTTATGGAAAGTACCATTGAAACGATTCATGATCATGATGATGAGTATACCGCAACGGTGATCTTCAATAATTTATCATTGAGATGGATATGGCTCAATGGATCAATATTGGTGTTGTTAGAGATGTAGCGTTCATCTTTAAGAGTTAAACGAGTTCTTTTTATGATTTCAAAGAGTTTAGACAGAAGGAGTCCGTAAGGTAAAGGTTCATTTAGATTGGGTTTTTTGCAATGGAGTATTCGTCTAGCGATGAAATAAGCTAAATTAAACGAAGTGGAAGTAGCGATACAATAGAGCATGTATGCAACACAAGCAGATAAATGGTTTTGGGGACCATTATGCAAAAGAATTTCTCCTGTATTACAATATCGGGCAGTATTAAAGATAAGAACAACCACTTCATCAGTGTAGAGAAGGTTGGGATCAACTGATTTATAATTTTATCCATTAATCATTTTCTTAGTTACGCTGAAAATTATTGAGGTAGGATGAGCGAGTTTTGTGAAGTAGGGATCATTCGTTTGGTGATTATTATAATCGAGAATAGACGAGAGTGGCCATGAGTTGCTATAGAAGGAGTGTCCTTTAAAAGGAAGGTCTAGAAGAATTCCAAATTCTCTTAGAATAAGGAGAAATCGTTCTTCGTTGATGTTAAAAGAAATGAAACAATCATCGTTTATTAAGCGGAATTGAAAAGATCGATAAAATTCAGTGATAAAGTGAGGATGAATTTTTCCGCCCAGATTATAGAAGGATTGAAAATCAATAATTGGTAAAGATTTCTTCAAGGTTAACTCGAGTTTAAAGTGGTTGTCAACAATTCTTCCTTCGTGTATGGTACGATTGGCAAATTATTCATATTACATTTGCAGACCTATATTAATAAAAAAACTTTAATATAGCTTTATGCTTGAGATCCTAATGTATTCTATTAATAAAACAATGTGTAAGTATATGTGGGAGAATTCTAGTTCTCCTAGTTTAATGTATCTCTAAGTTGAGTGTCTTGGAAATATATACTTCCGAGAAACCATTCAAGAGATCCTTATGCATATTGAAAATAGTTTTTTGATGTGGGTGTTGCGACTCACAAAGAGTTTTACAACTCCCTAGGTAGTGTACCTTACCGTTGTAGTGTAGTATAAGCAAGACTCAGGGGTTGTTATTATTCTTTAGGGGAATAGGTTGGGAAGGCTCGAACAGAATATAACTAAGGTCTAAGGGGTTGAGAGAAGATTATTTTTGGTGTTTTTATATTTTTATGAAAGCAATTAAACTTTAGGTTTTAAGAGGTTGGTTTTGGTTTTAACTAATTAAACTAATAATAAATCTAAACTAATTTCGATGAGAACTTATATGGTAAACGAACGTAATTTTACTTAACCATGCACTACTCCTTAGTTTGCTTCTCCTAATTCTATTGCTTTGTTACACTTGTGATGATCTGTGTAAGTATTTCCTTAGTTATGAACGAATTAAACGAAAACGCCATCTATGTAATATTCCATTAAGGCAACGCACAAGCAAGGTAGTATGAAGACTATTATGAGTCTCCTAATAGTACATTATATGCATTAAAACACTTAAGAGGGATCAACCATATTAGGGGTAAGGTAGTATGAAGATTGTTACCAATGGTATCCTTTCTACACACTCGTGTTTCCCTAGACGTCTATGCTAATGTAACATTTTATAGCTAGTTTTCTAGAGCCTAACGCGCACATCTATCACAAGAAGCAATATTAAAAGGATCTACAAACTAAGTTTCATGCAATCATAAGTAAATACTAATGAATCTAGCCTAATATATTAAAAGGAAGCGAAGAACAAGAATCAATCAAACAACACATAGACATATTGAATGATAAAAGATAAAAGACTTCACTTGATTAAAACATGTGTTTAAGGCTGATATAAGAGGGTTTTTATACCCTAAAACCGAGCCTAAGAGCTGCTACAATCGACTTCTAAAGGTAGGGCTCGTCTCCAAAAGTTACACACTTAAAACCCTAAAAATAAGTTGTATATATAGGAAAACGGGAACGACAGCGTCGCGTTATAATCCTAACGTCGTCGCCCCGCTCTATCTTCTAGGGCTTCTTAAGTCGGTTGGATCCTGACGCCATCATCAAAATTCTGACACCGTCCTTTATACGTCCTGATGCCGTCACATTTAATTGTGACGCCGTCTCGAGCCACTATATGCATTTCCTTCATCAGATTTGGTGGAGTTGTAATCTTATCCGTTTCTTCTCCAAATTAGCCAAAGTCACGTGTATTTCCTCGAAAAGCCATTCAAGTGCTAAAAACACAAAAAGAACGATTAAGTATACAATTTGGGCATATTTGCATGATTTAGAGGGTTAAATGACCCCGAAAAAATGTATAAAATAACACCTCAGCAAATACCACTACACTTGGGATTTGCTTGTCCTCAAGCTAGTAGGCTTTTCTACCTAGACAATAGCAGTATCGGGGGCATTTAACTTACTTTTCAAAGATAGTTTATGACACAACATTCTAGACCTCATAATTAAAAGCACGGAAGTTATATACTAGCGCCTCACATAAGTGCTTGAATTCTCTCTTTCTCTCAGGTGTATAATGAATTACAACAATATAGGAAACGGAAAATTAACACTCATTACCTGATTGCATATAAATTACCATAGGCTTGGTAAAGGATCAAAAACATCCACCACTAGGCATAAGTATTAGAAATTACTATCAAACGGGTCTTTCAAAAGGTTGTGACGTATGGGTGTAAGTTAAACAATAACAAAAACGGGATATATTTGGGTGGATTTGGGGTGATGGTGAGTTAATTAAATACAAGAATACATGCCGAGGCATTGTTAAGCCAAGACTCGACCATTCTAGGACTAAGATATACGGACTAAGATATATAAACTCTACATCAAACTCTTTCTTTTTTCTTTTCTATTTTTTTAAACATAATACATAACTTAAGGTTCATAAACACACCCCTACACTTGAGTTTTTGCTAACTCATTACAATTTACTAATTACAGACCCGAATTAAAAGGATCAACAAAACATGGAGTGTATTGAGCACTAATGGGGGTAATAGGTGACTTTTTTCCCATTTCTTCATAAAATAAAAACTACCATGATTCCCAATCATCCTAAAACTGTATACACTGATAAATGACTCGACTTAGCAACTATGTACTCCAGCAATAATTAGCTGGGTTTACAACGGTGATAACAATAATGTACTAAAAATGAGTACACGCGAGGGAGGCTAAGGCGATTTGGGTGTAACAAATGGGTATGGGTATAAACAATGCTCTTTATTAATAATCTGGAATCCACCATAAGATTACGATAATCGTGAAAAGTATAGGCTCAGAGGGGTGTACTAGAGGAATCCTGCACTAGAAATAAGTGTATGGCAAGGGTGTGGGATAGTTATATGATTGAGGTGACCATAATAACAAATATAGGTTTAAAACGGGGTTAATCCTAGTACCTCTTATCATTTAGCGAATCCTAATTCTCACTATACGGTCTCGGAATGAATCACAAAAACAAGTTCTAGAATTTAATATACTACCGGTACACTCTCATATAGTTTTAACCGATACCAATACTCCAGTAAAGGCGATAAAATCACACATGCACGATCAAATCTATGAATGCGACACATGCAATTGGTCAGCCCTTAAGTTGAGAAAGCTAAAGGTAGAACTATCTTAGGTATCAAAGATGGATACCTGAATTCCTAAAGTTCTAAAGGCGAACCTCACATTTTAGGGGTGAAATTTTTTTTTAGTGGTAGGGATTTTGTGCTAGTCATATAATTCCTATCAATGAGACGCTAATAATACTCAGTTTTCGTCGGTATGTGTCATTAAATTTTTTTAATTTGGGTCAAAATTATCATCTACGCTATGTTTCGATATATTACACATCATTATAAGGACAAAGCAAATGGCAATTGAAGGAATAGTCTCTAAACCTTATTTCCCCTACACTTATTTTGAACATTGTCTCCAATGTTCTAAAAAGTACCCGTAAATGAATAAAGGGAAAGTAAAATGGAGAAGAAACTAGTACTCCTCTGCTTTGCTCAATAATGGAGAAGAAACATATGATAACTGGCTAAATTGTCATCTAGTAGTCGTCCACATGAAACTCCTAAGAACCCTTGGGCTTTTTCTCATCAAATATAACCTGTAAATCAAAGACAAGAAAAAACTACACTTGGTGTAAAATCGGCAGGATAATGATGTATACAACAAAACTTTTAGGGTTTAGACTCAATAAAAGTTGTAAAGATAGGATGATTGTGTTAATGTAATCGTGGTTTTCTGTAGTTTTTAAGAAAATTGCAAATTTTGGAAATTACACAAAATAAATTTTTCAAAAATAATAGAAAATTCAAATTTTTAC
Source organism: Tanacetum coccineum (assembly GCA_026074375.1). NCBI lineage: Eukaryota > Viridiplantae > Streptophyta > Magnoliopsida > Asterales > Asteraceae > Tanacetum > Tanacetum coccineum. The sequence goes on from BQNB010015824.1 coordinate 48,648, forward strand.
AAGTCTAGAAACGTGACCCCGTCAAGAAAAATCCTGACGCCGTCTCTGGACACTGTGAAAATTTCACATTCGTTTTCTTGGAAACATTTTCTTCACGCAATTCTATTAGTTATTTCCTGCAAAAATACTGCATAAAACCTGAGATTAATTGTCACAATCATATGACTCTAACAAACATGAAACAAGACGCGAATTAATTTAAACAATTTATTTAATATGTTTGAAATGGTTCTTAGAAACTGGATATTTTCCCATACACTTATTTGATGCAAAATACATTTGATTGTAATTAAGACGAAGTTAAAAACAAAACAAAGCATGATCACATAATTCAAACATATAAAAACAAACAATAAAGAATAAAACACAAAACACTCCTAAAATGCATTAAATTAAAATATTGGGTTGCCTCCCAACAAGCGCTTTTGTTTATTTAACGAGTCTTGTAGCTAGACTCGGAGTCACACATCTTACGTGGCTCCTCCATCGTCTTCAAGTCCAGTCAAATATTCGGGTCCAAGCTCTAAACACTCCTTATAGAACCCTAATATCTTGTTCATCATGTACTCTACTCCTCTTCTTTTGTCATCCTCGTTCCTTAAGTAGACTAATTTCGTGTGCTCTTATTCCAAATCTGATAGTGAATTATATTGCTCAATCTTATGGGGCATCTTATAGGTAATCTCATTGGTTCCATCTGTGAACTTCACTACTCCTAAAAATAAGTCATGATTCATATTGGATATTTCTACAAAAGGCTTCCCTAGTACTACTTGTGACAGCCTAGGGTCTATGATTGAAATAATATGATTGAAGTTTCCTACGAAGATATGCATTTCCTTAATTCTTCCTATGAAATTTCTTATTCCACTATTGCCCCTCGGATCTTCTCTAGGTTCAAGTTGTTTCCTCATGATACAATTATACTGCATACGGGTCATGACATTTAGATGGGAATTAAGATCTATGTAGGCTTTTTCCACATGCACATGTCCTATGTTGCATGGTATTTTGAGGTTTGACGGATTCCTCCTATAATAATGGGGTTTCTCATAAACATGGACGAAATCGGGGCACACATTAAGTACTTATGATATGCTAATTCTCTCCTAGCTGGAAATTATCAAAGTACTCCACATCTAATTCTCCTGTTGCTGCACTTTCACCCTCTCCTAGTTCCTCTTTGCTAGAATCATCATACTTTTTAATTATTTCAATAAACATTATGTCTCCATCATTTTGACTTTCTGACTTTTACCGTTTTCTGATAGCGATTACCGTGTTGACGATAGTCAATCTATATTTGCTTTAGTCAATAAATCCTTTATTTCATATATTAAACCTTTTTAGAGGTTTACAATCTTAATTGATTACTTTCCGGGTGGTTTGTCCCGCGAATGGCATAAAAAGTCAAAGTACGCGTTCCGACACGTCCGTAAGTATTCAATACTCAATTTAAACTAAACTACCTATGAAACATGTCGTGTTAATATTCTAAGTTCATGTTAAAGTATTTTACATCCATTAAAAATACTAGAAAACTTCAGGTCACATTTTAAATCACGAGTTATGGTCGTTAAGTGAACCGACAAGAGCTAGAACGCACCTAGGATCCCTCTTAGGGTGCTATCCGGTTTTGAACCCCGCAAGGGACAACAAGGCCTCATTTTAGGAACTTTGTCCCAAGTGGTATCATTCTATTTGTCTTATATTCATTCAAACACACACATTCATTTCATTTTAGATTTTACACACACATCATTTTTGTTCTCTTTTTCTTTCTTTCTTGCTTCGTCCGAGAACAACACATACACAAAAACCATAACTTTCAAATTTTGATCAAGACACATGGAGGTTTAAACACTTCCGTGTTGATTCTAATAGGCGTAGGTTCATTAAAACAACATTTGGGTTGTCGGTTTCGTGTCGATCTCAACCTCAAACCCCTCTTTTGTAAGTATTTAAATTTTAACTTAACTTGTACTTTTAAATGTATAATGATGCATAGATGTTAGTTGTGCGGTGCGTTTTCAAAAAAATCAAATATTAAAATTTTCGAAACGAATAAAAAAGGTGCGTTTAGGTTCGAACACAAAGAAAAAGGGAAACAAGTGTTGGTCATTTTAATATAGTTGTTGCGTTGGTGAAGTGACTTTATTTGCTTATTATAGATTGTAGCTTATTTGGTTTATTGATAAGCTTTAGTGAGCTTATTTTGGGCTTATATGGTTCGAAAACCACAAGGATCAAAAGAAAGTGTTTTTGTTTATTGATGCGTATTTTCTTTTAAAATATATTTTTATCAAGTTTTAAATTTATAAAACTCGATCTACCTAACCACGCACTAACGGGCAGAGAACCCGATCGTGGGTAGTATAGAATGGTAAATCCGAGGTCGTCCCAAGAGCTAAGTTGTAATTAGTTTTAATTTGAAATGTCACGTTTTGAAAATGATTTTTGATTTGAATTGAAATGAATTAAAAATAACAATAAAATAAATAACTGAAAATTAAAAGAGTAGAAGATATCAAGAGAGAAAATGTGCTAACCTAGTTACTTCATTACTATTGTTATGAAAATGCATTCCTGTGCAATGTTAAACTATGGTTTCATTGGTGGTTTCAAAGGTCGATAGACTTGAATGTGCATATACAGTCTATCTTATACTTCCTGTGATTCCGAATCAGTCCCAAATCATCAAGGAGGTAGGCTATCCAGGTTGCAGTGATTAATCCCAACTATTCCCAAAACACATCTAATAACTTGTACAGATTATTAACCCCCTCTGAAAGAGTTCCTGTGCTTTTTAAGTATTGAGTGGTAAGTGCGGTGACCGGTTAATTCCTACACCAGATAAGGAGTTAGTGATCCTCCTTAGTACCCATTGGATCCCATATTAACAAGATAATCTAATTATAGGGCAAGCTAGGTCCAAACCACCCATACTAGCAAAACCCAGGGTTACACGATAGTCCAGGAATATCTAATGAAACCATAATTTAACAGGAAACAAATATTATAACAATAGTAATTACATAACTAGGTCAGCACTTTAAGTGCTTAGCCGCTCATGGTAACGAAAACACAACAAGAAATAGAAGAAATCATAGATTAAAACCTCATAATTCTTATAGTATTCGTTTTTGAACGATTAAATACAAAAAGTAAGTAAAGTGTGATCTCCCTTGGACTCCAGGTGGAATTCTTTGAAGGTTGGAAGCCTTTGTCGCCTCTCCAATTGGCTGTGGAGGAAGTGATGTCAGAATAGCTTGAATGAGGCCTCTATTTATAGGTATTGAACCTGTTACGGCGCAACCAATAAAGGTGTTACACCGTAACCATCTTACACGACATTTCATAAATAAGCAGCTGTTACGGCGTAACCAGATATGGTGTTACGCCGTAACCTTCAAATAATGTCCATAAGTATGTGATCTTCATATCATATTTGTAGATTCTCTTGGTTACGGCGTAACTAGATAAGGTGTTACGCCGTAACTATAACTTTAGCAAGATTTCCTTCCAAATATATGGTTACGGCGTTACTAGATATGGTGTTACGCCATAAAGTCTTCCTTGATCTTCGTACTTGCTTAATTTATGTTACGGTGTAACCATTTTTGGTGTTACGCCGTAACATTCTTCAAAATTTACACTTTCAGTCCATTTTCCCTTGTTTCTTGTCACATTCCTGCATTTCACCTGAAAACTACAAAATGATAGAAAATATCTCGTTTTTCGAGTGTTAGTGAAATATTTGCAGGTAATATATGGAGTATTTTGCTACTAAAAAGTATTAAATATTTGATGTTATCAGTTATTTACTTCTTTTGTCATATTTTTATAGCTTATTTTGATAGCTTATTTTGATATCTAAAGGTACTACGTAGCTTATTAGCTTATTAAAAAGCTAAACATACTTGTTTTGAGCTTATGAGGCTCACGGCCCAATAAGCCGCAACTTATTATGGACCTTAATGTTGTTCGACTTATTTTCATGTCTTTTGGTTAGAGCATTTTATGATATTTGAGGTCTCGCGTAGCTTAACGGCTTAAAAATAAGTTCCGGATAGCTTATTTTGGGCTTAAGGGGCCACAACCCAATAAGCTAAGCCAAACTATGGCTTTGTCTTGGTCCGTGAGCATTAACTTATGTTGTGGATTATTCATCTAACTTATATTTGTTAATGGGCTTGATATAAGGCCTAAATCGGATTTAAAACCTAATAATATAGTCTTGGACAACTACTGGGCCTTAAGGCCCAATAAGCGAAAACTAGTCGTTGTACATATTTAAAATGGACTTTCAAAAGTAAATACATACTTATATATACTAGGATAGTTAGGAAATCGTTTGGAGAAATGCGTCTTAATAAATGTCACGAAATGTGGATTTTGGTCGTTTTGTCAGAATTGATTTGTTTTAGGGAAAATGTTTGGAATATGAGGGTTAAAACCTTGGAAAACGTTTTACAAACGAACGGTTCATGCCAAAAATTTATAAAAATATTATACATAGAAAATTTTAAAAAATTTCCAGTTTCGTAGAAATCCGACATAAAAAGACAAAATAATAAGATTTTATTATTTTAATAAATCGACTAAAAGACAAAAATATATTTTATAATTGTATAAAATATAAAACTTCTATAAATGGTTTAGCGTAATGAAAACGTGTCTTTGCATATAATCTATACAATTTAAACTAGAAAACTCGAGGTTACCGGATGAATTACCAGAGTATACTTATAAATATCGATTATCTAAGCATTGTTATTTTACTTATCTATTTTCTTAAATAGTATAAGTGTATACTATCAAACGTACATACTTAGTATATCTTCTTCAAGTCTAAATCACCAACCACTATGCAACCAATACTACTAAAACCAGCAATACAAAAACATTTTCAAAACTCCTATGCATCAAATCCAAATACCCATTTCAAGCATAATTCTAAATTAGTCAAATTGCTAGGTCGTGTCTGGAAGCCGTTGTACATTGTTGTTTGACTATCATATTCTCTGCTACTTGTTATCCTTGTTAAGCAGAGTTCTCGTAGCCCCACTTTTTAACACTTTTCCGTTGGGGAAATATGATATTCAAAATCCATTTTATACTGCTTTTTCATTTGTGCAAAACTTCTATTTCTTTTGGATAATGCTATGTGCCTATTATTTCTATGTGAATGTCATGAGGGCAATTTGTGCATAAGTCCTATGTGAATCTCAATGCAAGGACTATTTTGCCGACCTATGTTAGCTCCAGCTGGTAGGCCTTAGGTGCGGAGGACAATAAGCGCTTAGACCATTGGGAATGGTTGGTATGACTTGAATGCTATGACTCTATTGAAATGCTATGACTCTATTGAAATGCTATAACTCTATTGGAATGATATGATTCTATTGAAGTGCTATGATAGCATGGGATTGCTATGATTTATTCAAATACTATTGCATGCATTCTATTTTCATATTACATAATTTTCCACTACTTAAACTCTGTCACAACAACTGGGTTTATATCTAAACCTACGATCTCACCAACTTTATGTTGACCTTTTCGAGTATCATTTTTAGGTGATGCAATTATTCGTTAAGTTTAAGATAGAATGCCTTAGAGACCTAAGTTATCCCGTGAGGGATCATTGTTGAAGGATTTCATTCGAGACTTGTTTTCATGTTGATGTACTTAGATTGTTCTAGACTTGTTATGCTCCTATGTTGGTAGTTCAATTATAATAAATTAGAACTATGTGTTGTGTTAATCGACTATTTTGACACAAGTTTTGTACTTGTCGTCGGAGGACGTTATGGCACTTTTAATATGCATTATTAGATTTATCTATATTGTATCTTGTGTTATGAATATCAATCCTCCATCACGCCTCGTGTTACCTCCATCGTCGGGGTGTGACACAAGGGTCATCATACTTTTTAATTATTTCAATAAAGATTATGTCTCCATCATTTTCTTTTGTGCAAACAAACTATGTGTCGGATGATGGGAGAACTAAGTTTAATGATTCAAAGAACGAATTAGGTTTACGAACCTTTCCTATGATGAATGAAATTGATGGATCATGTGGTGAGGGTGGGTTGGTGATTGTAGGTTTTTACACTATATATATAATATAATAAAATATAAAATATATATAATCTAAAAACAACAATCAATGAAACCGAGAAGTAGTATAGAGTGTTCCCGGGTCGTTTATCCCCAACGAGGCTGTACTGGAGAATCGATACAGTCGAAGATTTGAGTTTGAAGGAGAGAATTGAATTAAATTGAAAGTGTGTAAATGAAGTCTCAAAGTTAAAACAATATATAAACAAAACGTTTAAGAAATACCTAAAAATTACGAAATTAAGCTGAAAACGAAAGTCACACGAATCCGAACAAAGGGGAAAAAAACCTAAAATCTTTAAAATTAACCCTACGAAGAATTTTCACTTCTAAACTACTCTAGGAACAAATAACGTAAGAATGAGGAAAGCTAGTCCGAAAGCGGAGTTCGTTTGGACACAAAAAACGAGTCAAGACAAAAAAACCGCACCCGGACCTTTTTTAAAAAGGAAACGTTGTGAAAAATGACCTACGAAATTTTTTGTATTTTTCCTACAAAACTATATGACAAAAGAAGAATTTCTAAAATGAGAAAAATATTTTTTTGACTAATTTTTTGTTTTTTATAAATTGTTTTTAAACTTTAACGAAATTAAATCATAAAAAAAATATTAAATTGGCATCAAAAAATTCTGATAAAATTTACTAAAATACTTTCACTTATACAATAACCTACGAAAATAAGTAAAACAAAAATTGGCTTAACACATATGAGCCCCCAACCCACCCCCAGAAATAAGCTTACACAGCTTAGAAGCTCTTATAGGCCGCAAGAAAAAATGTGTATAAAGGATAAAGCCCTTGAGTCTTTAACGAAAAAGACCCAAGGGCGCAGTGGTAAGAGTGGTGTTATAAAAGGGGACTGTATCGAGAGGTCCCGGGTTCGAGTCTTGCTCACCCGGGCCTCTTGTCTTTCCCTTTTTTTTTTTTTTTTTGAAAACTCAAAAAAAGCAAGTTGTTTAAGCTCGTGGGGCTTAACAACTTTGTCTTCTACAACTTTTTCTGAAAAGCACTCAATAAGCTATAAAAATAAGCTTAAAGTCGACAGTTTAGCTTAAAAGGGCTTAGAAGCAAAAAGAGACTAAATCATTTGGTTTGTGGTGGACAAATAAGCTTGGTTTGGACAAAATAAGCAAAAGGGGTCTACACTACCCTAAATAAGCTCTAGAAAGCTAAAAAGCTAAGACTACTAAGCTGGGACAAAAGGGCTTAATGACGAATCTAACTAAAGTTTAAGGCTAAAAGCTTACAACCTACTAACTCCAATAAAGCTATGAAAAAAGGAGATAAAGCACTTCAAAACTAACTGTTACTAAATTAAGCTGATAGGAGTCAATTGTGCTTATTAATATAGCTCATAATAAGACAGAAAAGAGATATAGCAAATGCCTCACCTACGTCATGCACAACACAGTCAAAGGCAAGAAATTTGGCTTTAAAATAAGCCAACAACAAGCTTTTTAAAGGATGAACTTAGAGGGTTATACAAGGGTTATAAGCTCTTGAAATAATCCAAGGACTTGGGCTTAAGTATCTTAAAAAGCTAAGAAAGAGAGGCTTTAAGTCTCCCCTTTGCACCAGGGGTGCTTAAGGCCTAATCTCAAGGGGCTTATTTGAAGCTTTCAAAAGCTGTCTCAAATAAGCTCTAAATTAAAAATAAGCTCAAACAGATGAAGTACTCTAGCAAATGGGCCTGTGCACCAATTTTTAGCTTTTAAAACTCATTTAAAACTGCTGATTTTGTAGGTGAAAAAGGCTTATGGATCTTTTAAAACTGAAATAAGCAAACACTTGGTGATTTTTGACTTACAAAGTCAAAAGACCAAGGGCTGTGGCAGCTTGTTTTTTAACACACAAAATACACACTTTTTGAACTCTTAACTCAAAATCACAAGTGCTCAACTAAATAAGCACTTGTGATTTTTTAAAAATCTCACAGTTTCAAAGAGGTTTTATAAACTTTTGAAAAACAATTTTCCAACTAAAAATCTTTTAAAAACAGCTTTAAACTAGCTTAAAGCTTGTGCTTAAACTGACTAAATGACCATAACCCAAAGACAAAACCATTTTGACCCGTTTTTTTCTTATGCTCAAAACACCCCCTTAGAATTTTGAAAAGAAAGTTAAAAACTTATGGAAAACTAAATTTTACTGAAAACTTTTAAAAGTCTAAACTTATTTAAGCTATACTAAGCAATAATAAGGTAAAAAGATGGAGTAATAAGCATTTGAAAATGGAAAATAAGCTAGGACAGTTAAGCTTCTCTTAAGACAAGTTTTATACTATAAATATCTTGTATTGGAAATGTAAGGCATAAAAACTGCATGATAATACATCATTAAAGCATATTAACATGAAATAAGCTATGAAAATAAGCTAAAATAAGCTTATTGCTTACAGTTAATAAAGCAAATTTTGAAAGAAAAGTACCTTTATATCCTTTTCCCAAAAAGGATCTGTGAAGCCTGAATAAGCTCTATAATCCCTACCCTTGGCTTATAAATAAGTCAAAACTAAGCTGAAAACCCAATAAGCCTTCCATGTTAGCTTATTCATCCAAGCTTTGAATGCAACAGTACCTTGCCCTTTTCTTGTAAGTTTTCCTTAAAAGTTTGGTGAAAATGTTTTATAAGACAGATTATATGGTAGTGAAGTGAGACTCTTTAAAAGATTTTAAGAGCCTTTAACACTTAAGAACACAAGTAAAGCAAACTTAGCTGAATTTCATTAAAATCAAAGTACAGGTACATAAAAAGCTTTAAACTTTAAAAACACTGAGAATTACTTTAAAACTACACTAAAAACTAAAAACTTTTCTACTACTTAGCCACATCTTGGCTTTTTCAAGGTTTTATAATTAGAAATATCGCTAAGCTACTTGTCCTCTTTTTTCTCCTGTGCACTTGTCGTATCTTTTGTACACAATTTAAAAAAGGCGTCTTGTGTTTGTTGTGAGGGTGGTTCACAGCTTCCATCTTGGCCATTGATCTTTCTTGGTACTTGTTCGGATCATCTATACCGTCGAAATGAGTCTTGGGAATTGTGGGATTTGCCACTGGCAATTCTTACAGCTGGCAAAGTAGTGGAGGAGGGAATGGGTTTGTCCATGGTGGAATTGGGTTGAGGGTAAAGAAAGGTTAGTTAACCAGTGACTTGGGTTAGGGGGGAAAAAGGGGGGAAAACTGTTTTATGAAAAAGGAAAGGTGACTGGGTACGAGTTTTGGGGGTTTTGGCGCACAATATGGCCCCGCATGGTATAAAAACTCTTCATTGCACGATTTCGTCCTTGTGTTGTTATAAATTTTTGGCGGACTGGCAAAACAAGTCCTCCAAGAGTTAATAACACTCTTTTGCAAGGAATCGTCCTTGGTTGGGTTAATAGTTATAGGGCTTGACCTGTTTTGGCCTTGTGGTGTAACTTTGCTCAATGGAGTTGGGCCCTTTCTTCTTTTCATTTCTTTTCTTCTTTAATATAAGTTAGGGATTTACAATTTCACATTTCCCTAAACTTATATTTCTTTGACTTTTGGCCTCGGGGTTGACTTGGGTTGACTTTGACTTTGACCAGTTGACTTTTTTGTTGACTTTTTGACTTGATTGACTTTTCGGCTTCGATTTGGCTTTGTCCTTCATAGTCTTTTCCATTCCGAGTCCGGTTTTGTCGTTTTGGCTTTGTTTTTCGTCCTTTTCTTAAATATTCGTTCCTGCACAATACAATTAGCAAAACAAGCGTATATTTGGCATTTTAAGTCCGTTTTTGGTTATTTTAGCTCGTTTTTAAAGGTACAAGGTATGTGTAATTAAGCACATACCAGTTGGCGTTGATGTTTTTTGGGTCGCCATTCTCTTCCTTTCCTTTTTCTTCTGACTCCTTACATTCCTCCTTAATTTTTACGATTGTGTCACGATCGTCGTCCTTAATGCCAGGCTTTACGATCCCTTTCTCCCCAGGCTTGTCATCCTTACTTAAAACAATGATTGTATTGACGAAATGAACGCGTTTGGGAGAAGTTGAGTTTTTATTTTGTTCTCCTAGAGATGATTGATATTGGTACTTTGGGGAGAGCAATTTTGATGGGCTTTTAATTCCCTTCCGTGGAGGTGTCCCATCTTCATTGACCGTTTGTGTTTTAACTTGAGGTTGGTCATTATAAGATTTATTTATTTTGCTTGGAGCACATGGTAATAACATTGATCAAATTATGGATATGGGACGAGCACTAGGGGTCTTGTGTTGGGTAAAACACGTGTTGCGAAAAATGGAGAGTGGAGTTGAAATTCAGGTTCTGGTTTACACGTGTCACATTTGGGAGTGCTCCAGCCATTCGATCATTGATGCCTTCAAGGACTATGTCCATATTTTATTCGTCATCTCGGCCTTCTGTTATTTTTTGAAGTAGGCATCAAAATTGACAAATCTACTGTCTTGAGATGCCGTATTAAGCTGGGTACAACAAAATCTTTCAAGATTTGATAATTATTAGAAAAAATTTTAAGATTGTTGCTGAAGGAGCTGTTCGGGAATGATACCGTAGGGCTGTAAACGCGTTTAGGTAGACAAAATAGATATCATTACAAATGAAGTTTGAAAATTGTTTTAAATATTTTGAGGTTGCCTCCACCTAAGGTTTGGGTGACTTTTTCATGATGGTTATAGGTGTCACCCAAGATTTGTTTATCGGGTTGTAAAAGTAAACCATTACATCCCGCTTTGTAGGTACTCAAGATGCGTAATCCACAAAAGCTTGCTCGGGTTCCTTGCAATATTGAGTGTGTGGGGACCACTATCAAATCTCGATGATGAGTGATTCTTTTTCACTTTGAACAGATGATTTAGGTGGCTTAAGATGAGCTTCCATCAGGTTGGAGTTGAATGTCAGAAGCCTCAATGAGGACGATAGTCGGTTTACTGGGACATCTTGTGGCTAAGAGATGGCCATGACCGGTTTAGCGAAAATACCTTGGGGTACGTTCACAACTGTCGTTTTACATTGAGTGCAGAGGTAACTCTAATAATGCCCAGGATTCTTCGGCGCTTTTTTAAGTATACAACTTATACAATCTAGACAGCGCGTGATCGTTGGTGTTGCCTTATGGAGGGATTGACATGGTCATAAAAGATTTGGACTTGGAGCCATAAGATTTGATGCGCAGATGAGGAACTTTTGGAAGGTATGTCCATTGAAACAAGTCCATGTTTAGAGAGAGGATTCACCTTGTTGGTTGTTGGAACATCAGAATGTCATTTCTGAGTTTTGCGGTCCTTTCCGGTGGAAAGAATTGAGCAAGAAAACGAGTAGTAAGATCCTCCCAAGTAGAGATGGATCTTGCTGGAAGACGTTCAAGCCAATTGCTAGCTAAATCACGAAAGGAAAATTGAAATAAACGCATGCGCGTCCTTTCCCTATTTGCAACATCAAGGTCAAATGAGTCCACTAGTTTTATAAAATCATTAAGATGTTAGTCTGGAAATCCCAGATACCGCGTGTCCTGTGAACTGGCATCCAATTTTTCAACAACCGGATTGTGTAGGATCGCTGAGGCACCACATTGTTCTCTCATTGGCGGACGCTCCAATGGTGTTTGATAGCCCTTCTATGGCTTGGCTCTGGAGTAGTCTCCTAGGGGACATATAGGATTTTCGTCTCCCATGGAGGTTAATGAAAATATTTTACAAAACAGAGGGAACGAAGAAAAAGATAAACTACAAGAAAGCTAATTGACTAAAAATAATATCTCACTTGATAGGAATCAAGCGAGTAGACCTAATCTAGATAAAGTTCGAAGCCTAACTATTCCCCGGCAGCAGCGCCAAAAACATGATGTGGGTGTTGCGACTCACAAAGAGTTTTACAACTCCCTAGGTTGTGTACCTAACCGTTGTAGTGTAGTATAGGGCCACAATACTCGGGGGGTTCTTATCGTTTCTTAGGAAGGTTGGGAAGGCTCGAACAGAATATAACTAAGGTCTAAGGGGTTGAGAGAAGATTATTTTTTGTGTTTTTATATTTTTTTATGAAAGCAATTAAAATTCAGGTTTTGAGAGGTTGGTTTTGGTTTTAACTAATTAAACTACTAATAAATTTAAACTAATTTTGGTGAGAACTTATATGGTAAATGAACGTATTTACTTAATCATGCGTTACTTCTTAGTTTACTTCTCCTAATTCTATTTCTTTGTCACACTTGTGATGATCTGTGTAAGTATTTCCTTAGTCATGAACGAATTACACGAAAACACCGTCTATGTAATATTCCGTTAAGGCAACACACAAGTAAGGTAGTATGAAGACTATTACAAGGCCTCAAAGAGTATATTACATGCATTAAAACACTTAAGAAGGATCAACCATATTAGGGTAAGGTATTATGAAGACTGTTACCGATGGTATCCTTTCTACACACTCGTGTTTCCCTAGACGTCTATGCTAATGTATTTTTTTATAACTAGTTTTCTAGAGCGTAATGCGCACGTCCATCACAAGAAGCAATATTAAAAGGATCTACAAACTAAGTTTCATGCAATCATAAGTAAATACTAATGGATCTGGCCTAACATATTAAAAGGAATCGAACAACAAGAATCAATCAAACAACACATAGACATATTGAATGATAAAAGATAAAAGACGTCACGTGATTATAACATGTGTTTAAGGCTGGTACAAAAGGGTTTTTACTCTTAAAAATGAGCCTAATAGCTGCTACAAATGACTTCTAAAGCTAGGGTTCGTCTCCCAAAAGTTACACACTTAAAACCCTAAAAACGAGTTTGTATATATAGGAAAACGGGCGCGACGGCGTCGCGTTATAATCCTGATGTCTTCGCCCCCCCCCCCCCCCTCCGGGTATCTTCTAGGGCTTCTTAAGTCGGTTGGATCCTAACTCGTCGTTAAAATTCTGACGCCGTCGTCAAAATTCTGACGCCGTCATATTTAATTGTGACGCCGTCTCCAATACTGTATGCATTTCCGTCATCTGATTTGGTGTAGAGTTGTAATCTTGTCCGTTTCTTCTCTAAATGAGCCTAAGTCACGTATATTTCCTCCAAAAGTCATCCAAGTGCTAAAAATACAAATAAGAACGATTAAGTACATAATTTGGGCATATTTGCATGATTTAGGGGGTTAAATGACCCCGAAAAAGTGTATAAAATGACACCTCATTATTTTTGCTATGTATTAACAATAGTGTAATCATTTTGAGTGTCCAAAATGATTAGAGGTATGACTTGGGATTTTTCAAAATATTTTCATATCCAAATATACAATGTATATCTGTAATTGACAAATGTAATAGTTAGAAATTGTGTTAATATGATTTTAATTAAGTAAATATAATGCAAATATCCTAAATCATGATTTTTATTACTAAATTATAGATTAAAGACTCAAATTTAAGAAATAAGTTAAAAATACTTACAATAGTAGTTGCTAATGACTTGAATGTGATGGATCTATGCTAATTATGGCTTGAAATAAACTTGGCGGGAAGTGCAATCTTGGGTGGTGACAAAGTTAGGTGGAGGTGTATTATTAGAGAAGAAGCAAGTGGTCCAATAATTTAAATGTATGGTATGTCTGACTGAGACACAGATATACCAAACGTGAAGACGCATCTCGGTACGGTGGATCCGTAGATCCGTGGTAGGCTAAAAAACAGGCAGAGTTCGATTTCTCATAAATTGAGCGTTAGTGTTATCGTTTTGGCAATTGGAGAGGCGTATATATGTGATTAATAGTTTGTGTTTGAATTTTTGGAGTCGACGTCCAAGTTTTGAACATTACGTTGGAGTTGTCGTGAATTTCCTGATGGAATTTCAACGTAGTCGATCCTAGTAGGAGTGTGTTGATTTTTAGCATGTAATTTTGACCATTGCTAATAACACAAGCATTTGAACATTTAGACGTAATAAAACATCGTCGCTACAAGTGTGAGTAGCAATTCGATGATTATTCTTTTCGTCTTTATGATCGATTTTGTAATTTTCATGTAATAACCAAACATGGTTAACCATGTAGACTTAGAAAATATCTATGGTCATTTATTGTCATTTTCATTGTCTATTAAAATTCAAATCTTGATCTTATGTTCATGATTTGAGATTTATAATTGGAACATGTAATGAGAATAAAAATGTCACACCCCGCCTAGGCGGAAACACGAGGCGTAACATCATGGATATCATCACAACACAATGGTGTCTACTATAGAGAATAAAGGAAAATAATCAAAGGGACACAATGTTTGTGAAGACAATACCCAAGAAAGATAGAGGAGTCCTTGCATTAGCCAAAAGTAAGTCATAACACGAAAAAAATAATCCCAAAATACTAACAATCTCCAACAACAAGTATCAAGCAAACAAATGAAAAGACCAGAAAAGACAACTCGAACAAGCAATGCGCAAGGGTCTCTCTAGCCACTCTTCCGAACATCCTTCTTATCACATGAAACCCACCTGAAAATGATGCTTAAAATTGTCAAAATAAAGTTGGCCAGAGTCAATAGGTTTAAGACACGATATAAAGCCAATTTAAATCATTAACGTGATAAATGAAACACTGCTTTACAATAAATGAACAACCATATAAGCTACATGTAAACAAATCAAATCAATCCAAACATACCATTCACACGTTACGAGACGTCTCTATCGTAGAACAACTCCAATTGATCACTAATCCATGGAGAATACCCCAAATCCACTCCAATTTATCACTAAGCCATAGAGGCAACCACAAAACCACTCCAATTGATCACAAAGCAAGGAGCGTATCACATCACAAACATGTAGCCCCTAACATATAATAGCCACATAAAGTCCATGCATCACTTTAAACACATTATCCACAGTAATCAAAACATTTCCATACTAGCATCATTACCAATCCCAAGTTTTAAAACGAAGTAAAAAAGTAGGACTATGAAACTTACCTTAGCTTAGCTAATCCAAAAAAGTTCCAAGAAGGCTTCATAAAGACGAAAAAACAAACGTACGATATAACATCACTTTGATCATCCTCCAATAGGTGTAACCTCAACTATGATGGATTCTCAGCGATCTTATCAATGTTCTAACTCTTTGTACCTTTTTTAAATTCTTACATAACTAGCTTACCACTTTTATTCTTACACTTTTAATTTCTGGATTTGAGCAGAATTTATAGACTCACTGTTCACGCCCTAAACGCACACTTATACATCTTATATAATTCTTGGAAAAATTCCCAAGGTTACTAATATGACTTATGACCCCTAATTACTCCCCTCAAAAGCTCACACTCTTTTATAAATACCCTTTAGAAAATCATAGACACCAAGTAGTCCAAAATACAGGCTAGTAACAGACACCCTCAAAGTTTGATTGTTAGTACCATTTTAAACACTCCCCATACTTACCGAAACATCAGGGGTCACAAAAAACATAGAAATGATTCCACATGAATATGGCCCCTTGAGAAGGTGTACAAGTATTTTTAGAAAAATCAAAACCTTAAACTGAAACCCGTCAGAAAATTCACTGTTTATGCACACTTATCTTATAAAAATTTAATTGACAACCTTCCCGACCACGAAACTCTTGGGGCTGGATTCTTTTGGAAAGAAGCACTCAGAGGACTACTGTTAAAAAAAAGAAACTATTAAATATCATTCATCATCATAGAGAAATTCCCTCGTGAACACAGCCCTAATTCAGCTCAACACTAAATAAGATTTTATCCGCAAATCTAAACCTAACATTGCATGAATCATGACCCAAATCGATCCCCAAATCATAACTACAATCATAATATTATCA
This sequence comes from Tanacetum coccineum, assembly GCA_026074375.1. Classification (NCBI taxonomy): domain Eukaryota; kingdom Viridiplantae; phylum Streptophyta; class Magnoliopsida; order Asterales; family Asteraceae; genus Tanacetum; species Tanacetum coccineum. The sequence continues at coordinate 64,577 of BQNB010015824.1, forward strand.
TTAATATTTTATATTTTATGAAACCCTAGATCCATCATTGATTTTGTTACATGAATGCACTAATTAAACTAGGGTTGAACACACTAACCTTGATGATTAGCACCTAAACCACACTCCTGAAGACTCCTGATCCACAAATGAAAAAAAAATCAACTTCTTAGGGTTTTGTGGGGTTTGAAATCTCACGGCAACACGAAGAAAGAAAAGAGATGGGCCAAGTTTGGTTTTATAATTGTAGCTACAAATCCTACCCAACTCTAAATTAGTTTTTTTTTTTTAAAATATATATATATTTATTCCTTTTAAATCCTTAAACCGGACGCACCCCTAATATAATATACATATATATAATATAGTATATATATATAATTATATATAAATAATATATATAAATATATATATTATATATATATATATATTATATATATATAATATACTATATATATATATATATATAATATATATATATTTAATGTTATTAATTAACTAATTACTATTATAACCTTATGTTTTTATAAAAACCTAAGCTAATTTGATAAACCTTTTACTTAAACACTACTCTACTAACTATCTAAAAATAACTTTCATTTCACCAAACCACTTTCTATTTTTTGAAAGTTTGCCACAAACTTTCAAATTTCACTCACTTATTTCATTTCTAAAATGTCACAATTATCACATAACGCTTATCACTAAATCATCCAACTATTGACGTAGCATTACATACAATACGCCGATCCTTTCTATTATCACTAAACACGAACAAATTGAATACTCATAATCCAACGCAAAGATACTTAAAATGAGATGCCCAAACACCTCAAAATGATATCATGCACATACTTAACTCACTTAGCACACATAAAATCACATAGCACACACTTAAACACATAAAATGAACTCTTAGCCATATTTAATGGTATAAACTAACCTGCTCAAATCTCGGTTGTCACAAAAAATATTTTGAATAATAATTATTAATTCTCCCCCAGATTTCTGCTTACGATTATTTTTGGGAGGATGGTGATTCATTATCGGGGATATGTTCCATCATTCCTAATCTTAATCTTAAATAATAAAATATTTCACATTTTAGAGGCTTAGTTAGTATGTCAGCTAAGTTATCTTCGGATGCAACTTTCTTAATAGAAAATTTTCCCTTTTGGACGTTGTCACGAAGAAAGTGGTAACATATTTCTATATGTTTAGTTCTAGTTTGTTGGACGGGTTTTTACTTAAGTCGATGGCGCCTTTATTGTCGCACATAATTGAAACGTCTTCGAGTCGTATGTCGTAGTCTATGAGAGCTTGTTTCATCCATAGTGCTTGGAAACGTATTTGGCTTCGGTCGTGGAGATAGCAAGGGCCATTTGTTTCTTATAGAACCAAGATGTTAGACAACATCCCGTGAACGTATAAATGCCACTAGTGCTCTTTCGATCAACGTAGTCGCCTGTGTGGTCGAAGTTAGCATAAACTATAGTTTCTATACCGGTTCTTTTCGGTAACCATAATCCTAAGTGGGTAGTCCCCTAATATATCTAAAAATACGCTTAACGGCCTCTAAATGGGTAGTTTTAAGATTTTCTTAAAAACGCGCACATAAGCAAACACTAAACAAAATATCAGGCCTTCTTGCAGTTAAGTAGAGTAAACTACCAATCATACCTCAATATTTATTGCTATCCATAGAGTCAGCTTCGTCGTCCTTGGTGAGCTTGATCTCCGTCGACATCGGCGTCTTAGTTGGTTTGGAATCTTCCAACCCGGACTTCTTTAACATCTCTTTGATGTACTTGGATTGATTGAAAAATATCCCATCTTCCATTTGTTTTATTTGAATACCCAAGAAGAAGTTCAACTCTCCCATCATACTCATTTCAAACTCGTCGTGCGTGATTTTTGCAAAATCATCACACAAGTTTTGACATGTGGATCCAAATATAATGGCGTCGACATATATTTGAAAAATGATGAGATGTGGTTTTGATTTCTTTGTAAAAAAGTGTATTATCGACCATTATCATGGAATACTCGTGTTTTAGCAAAAATGATTTTAGTCTATCATACCAAGCCTTAGGAGCTTACTTAAGACCATACAAAGCCTTTTTAAGTTTATTAACATAATTTGGTTTTTAAAATCAATAAAACCCAGAGGTTGAGCAGCGTAAATCTCTTCGTTTATAAAACCATTTAGAAAAGCATTTTTTACATCCATTTGGTATAATTTAAAATCTTTTGCACAAGTAATAGCAAGAAGTTTCAGATTGACTCTAGTCTAGCTACCCGAGCATATGTTTCATCATAATCTATACCTTCTAGTTGATTATATCCTTGTGCTACTAATCTAGACTTATTTCTAGACACAATTCCATTTTTGTCTAACTTATTCCTAAATACTCATTTAGTTCCTATAATTGATTGATTCTTAGGCAGAGGTACTAAATCCCAAACATCATTAGCTACAAATTGATTTAGTTCTTCTTGCATAGCAACAAGCCAAGTTTCATCTCCTAATGCCTCATTGACATTATTAGGTTCTATGGTTGAGATGAAACAAAAGAAATTACTTTTATTTTGGGCTTGTGATCTTAACGTTCTCTGATTAAGATTTCCTATGACTTGTTTTAATGGGTGTCTTTTAGACTCTTTAATGTTAACAACCTCATCAACTTCTATGGACTCATCTTCTATATTATTATTATTTACTACTTTAATATTATTTGTAAAGTATAACTTAAACCATGATCACTTCATAACAAGAACATAAGAAATTAAATAGAAAGAAAGAGAGGAAGGAGATATGATAAGAAACTAGAGAGAAGAAAAGTGGAAGGATTATCCAAGTATGTTGGAATGTTTACAAATGAATAACCAACCCTTCTTTATGTGTAGAGAAGGGTATATACCTAGACATCTAATGTTGGACGCCTAAGTTAACATCATAGGCAAGGCTTGGGTTTTGGTTAGGCTTAACCCCGTAACGCATACAATGTTAGATTAATAAACGAGCCTAGTGACCGTGACTTCCTAAATGAATGACCGAGATTCCTTGTTCGAATCAATATTTTAAGGCTAACAATCTCCCTCGAAGCGATGTCATTGAGATTGCTTTATCGTTTAGCTCTTGTAGTCTTGGTCATTATCTTTGTTGTAGGGTTGTTCCTTCATGCTGTGTGATCTTTGATATTGAGCCTTTGTCATTGTCTTTTGACTTGGTATTTTGTTTCGAGATCTTTAAATCTTTTCCTTGTTTGTCTTTGTTGTGTTTGCCATTTTGCGATCTTGTGTCTTGATATCGACATGCTCATACTTTGCATCATCTTGAAAGCTTGCTAACAATCTCTCTTAAAAGTCTTTGTCTTGATAATCTTGTTATCTTTAATGAAGATCTTGAATATCAGATTTGTGGAAGTCTTTGTATTTGTTTGATCTTGATCTTTCTTGATCCTTGAATCATTGATGCTTATAGTATGACTTTGTAGATTGAGCATGAGCATGTGGCAATGAATATGACGCCGTTGGAATGAGGTCGTTACTCCATCGTCAGCATTTGAATATTATTGATAAACAACAGATATGGACGAATCTTGTCTTTGTCATTCGTCCGTTTTGGTAACGTTAACCTCCGGTTCCGTGAGGACCGTTTTACAGTATAAATATTGTACCTGTGATCAAGTTAATTCATTAAAAGAACCTCCTTGACAGGGTTTCCAGCTTTTAGCATAAGATCCTCTAACACATATGCATTAGATTCACTGTACTTGCTCGTTCTCCTTACCGGACACCTCAAAGCAGGCTACCTCATTAATAGTAATGCTACTATTAAAACGGTAAGAGTCAATTAGTTAGTTACTATCTTACAGACCGAGTTGTCAATTTATTTACTGGACCAAAATTGATATCCAGTTGACACAAGCTTGATTCATATAGAATCTCACAAGTCACCTACCGCAGTGCTGTTTGATGTTAAAACTGGAAGGATTTCCATTCATCACTGTGAATACTGAAGAGTATCACTCTGAATGTTATGGCAAAATCACAAGGATAATGCGTAGGACTCTTTGTTATCACCTGTGTTCTAGATGTTGAACAACAAGTGTTTATCATGAAATATGTCCTAATGAGATTTATAGCTTAATCTCTTCGCTCTAGACTCGATTTGTGCGTTTTGGTTTTAGTGATCAGAGGCTGGAGCTGACTGCCACCTTTTCTATATCAACTAACCTAGAGTGAGAAAGTTAATAGAAGTCATGTTAATCTCCGTGACAAATGAGACAAGTATCTTTTGAGAGAAACTTGAATGACTGGGAAGGGTTTTGTAGTGCATCATTGGGTCCATGATTTCTTTCTTCAATACCATAATTCATCTTTGTGAAAACTGATAGCATATGTATTGGCCTGGTTTCTGCCTTAAGTTGTATGGAGGGCTTGTTTCTTTACACCCTTTATCCTTACATTTCTTTTTCATTCTTCAACCCCTTAAATGTTTACCAAGACGTCATTACTAACACCCTGTGTGATTGTTCCGATGATAACTCATGTCTTAGTCAACATTTTCCCTTTTACCATTCTTCTCCAACTCAAACCTAATGAACTGCTATTTCTAACTATGAAGTGTCCTTGGGTAGATCCCTCCAGTTCTGGTTGGATCATAGGACTAATACCTAACCTAGCCACCTTATGACTTTCGAATCGTTTTGAATTAATAGGTTGTTTGGTATAAGATCGTAACCATAAAACCATTGTAAATCAATCAAAGTGTTTAATAAATATAAAAACATTTGACATTTTGAAAGTTTCATCTTTTGAAAAACCCCCTACACGCGTGCATCGATAATCAAAAGTGTTTTGCACATGTGGGTAGAAGTAAAAAGCACTTTGAGTCTTTAGATCACTTATTATTTTTCAATATCACATTTTCTCCCATTATTTAAAATTCTAAGTCTCTTAGTGTTTTAAATACCAATTGATTTAAATTTGTCATGAAATATTCATGAGGAGAAAAATAATACCACATATTCACATGAATTATTGGAACATTTTTCTTCTTGCTCCCCCTCAATTTTACATATGTTTGACACCAAAAAACGATACCAATTTTGAAAATTAGATATAAAAGTGAGGGTGAGACAGTGTTGAGTACACAATTTTGAAAGATTATGAAATGTCATTGAAGAATTCTTGAAAAATTATGCTCAGACATTGGATCATCTTGTAACAAATATTCGAAAGTAAGTTATGTCGTTATTACTACTGATTTGTTATTAAGAGACTTTTTATAATGTTTTGAATACAAAAAAATTATCGTGAGTTGATGTATCCAAAATCATTAAAGACTTTGGTTTTCGAAAAACCCCCCTCAAAAATTGACTCATTTATAAAAATGATCCAACGATTATAAAATGATCATCTTTGAAAGCTTTATGAGGAATGGAGTGTTAAAGATACAATTTTAATATATTTTGAATTATCATTGAAAAATTCTTTGAAAAATTATGCTCAACTTTTGAAAAACCACTTGTTAGAAGACTTCTCTTCTAATGCTAAGGATGAGCGGACTTATGAGTACACTGTCCTTTCTTGAGCTTAAAACTTTAGATGTCTTGTATAAACTGCTCAAGACCGAGAAAATTGCTTTTCTCGTTGTTAGGATAAGTTATCTTTGAAGATAAAACTTCCCTTTCTTTGAAGTCTGGGTTATGCACTGATGTGTACATAATCCATTAAGAAAATTAGAAATGACATGTTTTGAAACTTTTGAACTCTTGCTCGAACTTCATTTACACACCCATGTCGATGTTAATCGACATTTCTAGATACGTAAATGTTATCGATTCCAAGAGACATGTCGAGAAGATTCTTTTTGGTATTTTTAAATTTCTAATTTTGTATTTTCTTTTTGAAATTTTATATTTTTGTATTTGGTTTTATAGGTTTTATATTTTTGTATTGTTTTTCTCAAAAATATTTACATGTCGATGTTTGATGATATATCAACCAGTCTCATTTGCCAGAATCTCCAGTTCTGTTGGAGTCAAACATCTCATACCGAGTCGTCCAACAAGGTACTTAAACCTTTCTTGTGAAAGAGCTTTCATAAACATGTCGGCTAACTGGTATTCAGTTCCGACAAAGTACAATTCGACTATACTACGTTCAACCTGTTCCTTTATGAAATGGTAACGAACATTGATGTGATTGATGTGGGAGTGTTGTATAGGGTTGCACGAGATGTGATGGCTGACTTAAAAGCCATAATCCTTAAGCTATGTTCTCATCCAAAGAACTTGCGCACAACTTGCAGATAACGCCACGTACTCTGATTTTGCTGTTTACATTGCAGTGCAGTCCTGCTTCTTGGACATCCAATTGACTAGCTTATGACCTAAGAATTGTATTTCTCCAGAAGTGCTTTTGCATGTATTAAGACAACCTGCATGGTTAGCATTTGAAAAAGCGGTTAGATCAATACTAGAATCCTTTGGATACCAGAGTCCCATGTTAATGGTATTCTTTAAGTACCGAAAGATCCTTTTAACCTCCTTGAGGTGCTTTTCCGTTGGTCTTGCTTGATAACGTGCACAGTAACTGCTTGCACTATGTCTGGTCTACTAGAAGTCAGATACATGAGTGACCCTATCATACTTCAATATCTTGTTTGATCAACAGGTGTACCACTCAAGTCTGCATCCAACTTAGGTTTAGTAGCCATTGGTGTACCAATGATATCACATTTGTCCATTCCATGCTTTTTGAGTATTTTCTAAAGCATACTTAGAGTGGTTGATAAAGATACCGTATGGGGATTGGAGGATCTAAAGTCCTAAAAAGAATTTATTTCCCCCATTAAGGACATCTCAAATCTAATGTGCATCAGTTTTTCAAGCTTTGTAGAAAATTTTGGGTTTGTAGACCCGAAAATTATGTCATCGACGTAAATTTGCACAAGTAGAACATCCTCCTTGTATCTTATCGTAAACATAGTGGGGTCTATAGTACCTTTAGTGAAACCTTTAGATATCATGAATGTTGAGAGTTTATCATACCAGGCTCTTGGAGCTTGCTTCAATCCATAAAGTGCTTTCCTGGGATGGTAGACTTTTTCTGGATGATCAGGTTCAACGAACCCGTCTGGCTGACTGACATATACCTCTTCCTTAAGTGGACCATTAAGAAAATCTGTTTTAACATCCATCTGGTAGATAGGAAATAAATTGTGTGCAGCGTAGGCAACGAAAATCCGAACAGCTTCTAAGCGAGTGACTGGTGCAAAAGATTCTTCAAAATCAATACCCTCTTCCTGACGATATCCCTTAGCTATAAGTCGTGCCTTATTGCGAATAACAGTGTTGTCTTCATCTTTCGTGTTCTTCCATAACCACTTTAGATTAATCACAGTCTTTCTAAAGGGTTTGTCAACAAGTTCCCAGACGTTGAGTCTGTTGAATTGATGAAGCTCTTCTTGCATTGCTTCGATCCATGCATGATGAGCCATTGTTTCCTTAATGTTCTTCGGTTCAACAATACTCATAGTAAGCGCGAACATGTACATTTCAGGATCTGTAGCAAGTTGTCGTCTTGTCTGCACAGGCTTTGATGGATCTTCATGAACTTGTTCTAGAGGATGATCTTTAGTCTAATGGTAGTCGAGACAGTGTCGTTGCTAAAATGTATGCATGTTTGAAGTATCAATGTTGCATGAGGAAGACTCAGTAGCTTCTAGTCCCGATGGAGCAAAAGGATTGATAAATTCATATGCTTCAAACCATGCATTTTCTGCTTGATAATTGTTGTTTTCTTCAGTGTTGATATTTGTTAGTGGAATGATTGGTTCTAATGTAGGTTGAACATTCAATGTACATTATGTATCATGTGGTTGAAGATTATCAGAGAGAGCGAAAGACTTTGACAAACTTTGATTTCTTGCAGTGAAGTATTCTTCATACATAGGACTGAATAGTAATTCCAAAGCTTGTAGTTAAGGATCTGTTGTTGCTATTGGAGAAGAAAC
>BQNB010015825.1:2195-72589 GCA_026074375.1 Tanacetum coccineum
TATGTTCCATCCACGAATAAAAAGTTTCATAAACCGTGTTGCCCCCGCCGCAACGCGCGGGTTAAATTCCAACTCGTTTAGTATATTATGCAAATCAAGTAGGTGTTTGGGTTAGCTTCCTGAATAGCTTATGCTTGTCATATTATCAACTTCCAAAGTTAATAAGCTCTTTTATATAAGTACCTCCACGTTTTAAAGTAACGAGGTCTTTAACTCACGCTTCGCTGTGGAGCGCGATGTTTTACGTTAATTTATGTTAGACGGAGTTGTTCGTTAATGACAGATGTTTTAACAGTGGATAAAACAAAGAGACTATTTATCTAAATTTTCACGGATCACTTCTGCAGTGACAGATAAACAGAAGACTTTTTTGTCAACTATGCGGAATCTAGTTGGCAGTACTTATGAAGAACACACAGTAGTTTCTCAAACGATTTCTTTTATAAACCTTTTGAATCTGCCTAAATTGCAGATCCCTAATACAATACTAATAATTCTTAACTTCGTGTTTTTCTATGTTTTTTCTATATTCTAATATCTTCCTAGAGATCCTTTTATAAACATAAGGATAACCTCTAGTAGATGTACAGTCCTTGTATATCATAAACACTAATTGATACTTATCACTAATAACTGTTACAAGATAAATGCTAAAACAACCGTTTAAACTTTATAGTTCCTATATCCACGGCAGTACTTCGATCTTTGACTGGCAGTACCTTGACTTTCTACTTAGCAGTACTTTGATCTTTCATTTAGCAGTACTTTGACTTTTTCGTGGCAGAACTTTGACCTTTTGACTTGTATTTCCCAACACATTAGCCTGCTCCTTTAACATAAATCCATTACAACACTATGAAAACTTCTAGATGCTGCTCATTGTCAGACGTATTCATCCAAATTACTCCTTTCGCTCTATTATTTTCTAAGTTTTCATGATTTCGCCACTCAATCTGTGAGGGTATTAGACTATAGATAAGTAGTTGGCTCAACTGACTGCTCCAGTTGATTAAGGTGTTTATGTATGTTTATATTATCTTTTGTACCCCGTAAATATTGATCGAATAATACAGAGTAAACTATAAGGAATTTTTAATTCAACATTCCAGTTAGATCGTACATATTCGAGTTAAAAACCCATCTTCTTAAGTGACTTGAATAGTAGAACTTTTTCTCTTTGCCGTGTTAAAAAATGGAAACCTCTTTAGAATTTGAAATGCTATAGAGGCAAAATTTGTATATGTGTATTTTTACGTACATATGTACACATACCCACATACGTAAGTGGATTTGTATGAAATATTTTAACTGAAAAACTACAATTTATGAGATATGTAACTTAAAAAGATTGAACATGTCCACACTAAATCGGGATTAAATTCATATATTAAGAATTTTGTTTTCTTTAGCCGCCAACAGATAATTTTATTAAATATTTAGCAACTTGATAACATGATTTAACAATTATGCACTTTTGATTATTTTTGGCAACTACTATAAAGTAAGTAATCTATCCTTATAAAAGATTCAACCCCTAAATTTAATGGGGCAGTATCTTTAAATGATTTGTCTCACCCACAGAGCCATAAGTACAAAACCCTAATGCATACATTGATAAGCATCTTGAGGAGTACCTCATGCTTCCATGATTATACCGAAAAATATGTAGAGTTTTTACATTTAATGCGGCAGTATTAATGAGGGAGAGACCATTTGTGTCAAACTATTAACGAGGGAGGGACCATTTGTGTCAAGATTATGTAGCTTTTTCTCAAAGCTAACCCTAATCCTAACACTATAAATAGGGGGTTCCTAAACCTCATTTTTCATCCCATACCTCTCCTCTCTTCTCTCTTGGTCAAAATTAGGGATCCCCATGAAAGGGAACCTAGAATTTCGGTCCATTCGAACAGTGTTCGATATTCTCTTTTGATTGAAATTAGGGATCCCCATGAAAGGGAACCTGAAATTTCGGTACATTGTTTAGACTTTAGGCTTTAGGGTTTAGGCTTTAAGCTTTAGGCTTTAGGCTTTAGAACTATTGTTTTCTTTGTTGTTGTAGATAAGTCCTCTCTTCTCTCTTGGTCGAAATTAGGGATCCCCATGAAAGGGAACCCGGAATTTCAGTCCATTCGAACAGTGTTCGGTATTCTCTTTTGGTCGAAATTAGGGATCCCCATGAAAGGGAACTCAAAATTTCGAAATTAGGCTTTAGGCTTTAGGCTTTAGGCTTTAGGCTTTAAGATTTAGGCTATAAAAGATTCAGCCCCTAAATTTAATGGGGCTGTATCTTTAAATGATTTGTCTCACCCAGAGAGCCATAAGTACAAAACCCTACTGCATACATTGATAAGCATCTTGAGGAGTACCCCATGCTTCCATGATTATACCGAAAAATATGTAGAGTTTTTACATTTAATGCAGCAGTATTAATGAGGGAGGGACCATTTGTGTCAAAGTATTAATGAGGGAGGGACCATTTGTGTCAAGATTAGGTAGCTTTTTCTCAAAGCTAACCCTAATCCTAACACTATAAATAGGGGGTCCCTAAACCTCATTTTTCATCCCATACCTCTCCTCTCTTCTCTCTTGGTCAAAATTAGGGATCCCCATGAAAGGGAACCCGGAATTTCGGTCCATTCGAACAGTGTTCGATATTCTCTTTTGATCGAAATTAGGGATCCCCATGAAAGGGAACCCGAAATTTCAGTACATTGTTTAGACTTTAGGCTTTAGGGTTTAGGCTTTAAGCTTTAGGCTTTAGAACTATTGTTTTCTTTGTTGTTGTAGATAAGTCCTCTCTTCTCTCTTGGTCGAAATTAGGGATCCCCATGAAAGGGAACCCGGAATTTCGGTCCATTCGAACAGTGTTCGGTATTCTCTTTTGGTCGAAATTAGGGATCCCCATGAAAGGGAACTCAAAATTTCGAAATTAGGCTTTAGGCTTTAGAATACACAAGATACAATTTACCATAGCCAACTAAGCTATCGATACCCAAACGATCGCTTCATACAATGAGCACCCCTTCACATCAATCTCGAATATCGGCATACTGTTACCTTGGCAATAACCCATCATACCAAGGCATCAACATTTCCAAAATCATTAAGCAAGTATCCATTATACGTGCATCATGCGAAAAGCAAGCTGATATAACCCGTGTGCATCGCACGGGTCTGCATGCCTCGTTAACATAAAATTTAGGCTCTCTATTCAATAATTAAAGGTTATTGTTTTTTAAGCATGAGAATATTTTGTTTATTTTTCTAATCAAAGTTGTTTTTAAATATATCTATCTTTGGAACTTTCTTTTTCATATCTTATGTTTTTTAGTTTTAACTGTACTTTAAGAACAAAGTCATGAAATGGTGTTTGGATTATTTATTTATTTTTAGAACGGTAATTTTTTCACTATCTCACATTATATTTCACACATGCCTTTAGCGAGGCTTGAACCCACAACCTCTAGGTTGGTAGAGAACTCATATACCCAAGGATACCTTTGGTGGCCAACTGAGCTATATTTCAGCTCATACATGTTGCTAATCAGTTAAAACTTAAAAAGTAGGTATTTTAAAGAAATTTAACCCCACATATATGTATAAGTTTATAATTATATAAACACTCATTTGGCATTCGAAATAACGCCGTTTATATAGTCATGGGCTCCCGAAGTTAGGCCGGGTTAAAAATAGTGGGCCGACCTTTTTTTCTTTTACCTACTCTTTAAGACACAGACACACTCACACACACCAGACACACAATCACTCGAGTCTTCCGGAGTACGCTTTGATACACACATAGATACTCTCACCCGATTCTTCCGGCGTACATTTGTACTCAGTACAACTCATGATCAAAAAATAGCCATTGTTTTTTGGAGGTTATTTGTGGCTTTTGAGGTTCGATAGTAGTTGGGGTGCATGCACGAGTTGGGGTTTCAGTTTTTTTGTGTGGCTTTTGAGATTGGGTGCGGGTTGATCCATATGCGTAACTTAGGGTTTGGGTTTTGCCATTTTTTGGTTATGTTTGTGGAAGGTGTATAAATATGTTGATATGTATGCATAAGTTGTGGTTGTGATTTTGGTGTTTTTTGTTATGTTTGTGGAACATGTATACATTTGCTTTCGGATATCTTTGTTTTTATTTTTAGTTTGGTTATTGCTAGAGTGTAAATTGCTATTGTCTTTTTAGTTGTTGGTTTGTGCTCATGTCATACGGATATTTATACAACTGGAAATACGTGAGCCTACACGGTCACACACGTTTACACTTAGATATCATTCTGTTAATGTTTATAATAATATAATAGTATATTTATTATTTATATTAATATATGATTTAACGAAAGAACACTGACGGTCGTTAATTAGTTTGTTATGAATAATTAACTATAAAGGCTTTTTAATTAATGGGCAATTAAATATAATTAACCATAAATATTTGAAAAGTCAAAAAGTCAACACCAAGGGGTGTTATCCATTGGTTTGACCGGATCTAGGTCCAAAGGGAGATGGATTGGGTTTTGAGCTATTTTTTCCTCAAAGTTATGTGTTTTAGGAAAACCCTAAAATCATCTACTATATAAGGAGGACCCTAGAGCTCAAAATTCTCATCCCATCTTTTCTTCTCTCTTCTCCCTTTTGTCGAACAAACCAAACAACCCTTTAAGGTTTATTGGTTTCAATTATTCTTGTGTTCTATTGCTCGTTGGTCAAGAACTAGCATTCAGGTACACGTGCGTGTACATGAAGACGCTTGCGTTTTGTCACTAGCTTGGTTGCTAAAGGTATGTATTTTTATTTATGATTATATTTTTATGATTAATTAATTGTGCTATATGTGAGCTATATCCGCTGCGTAGCTCCTAGAATATTAGTGTAATATTAGGGTTAATGATTAACAAATCCTAACAGTAGCATCAACGAGCCATCTCATATAGCGTAGTAATTACATAAAGAACTTATATAAATGTAAGATATGTCGCCCCATATGTATTATTTGCTGCCTTTTTTATGTGAAAATTGTTTTAGAAAATTATTTAGAGAAATAACCTTGCTTTAATTGGTTACATAAGTAAGGGAATAATATATATGAATATATTTACATGTTTTCTAATTCGCTAATTTGATAAATATTTGCGTTTTAGATTTGTTATATATATTTGTAGCCTATTTATCTTGCCATAAATTGTCAATCATGAATTACATGCATATAAGCCATGGTTTATTAAGCATTCAGTTATATTTTTTGTCAAGTATGATTTAGAAATCAAATATTATGAATCATATATGATTCGCTCATGAATCATATATGATTCATCCATGAATCATATATGATTCTACAACAATCATATATAGATGATTCTACAAAACACTTTAAAATACCAAATTTACTAGAACATTAAACATAAAGTAATTCAGTTTAGATCTTCAAAGCACTTTTCCAACAGTCTTAGACAAAAATAAAGAAATAACAAATCTAAACAAAGTATGCTTTGAAAAACGCAAAACTATTCAAGAAGTTGTAGTTGCTTGTTTCATAGCAGCAGTGTTTCTCGCTTCTTGTTCGGTATAACCCTGGGATTGAGATGTATTTTCAACCTACACATTGACCACATCAATAATCTAAGTCCAGATGCCATGAAATAACCAGCACTGCTATAGGTTTTCAAGTAAAGAAGAAACATGTGCAAGGCATGTTTCAGATGATAGATCATTAAAGCACCATGAATTGTCAAGAGAAGCAGTTACAAAGTAGTTGTTTGTTGCGTGGAAAGTCACTGCTTGAATATAAGATTAGATATGTAGTGCATTTGGAAACTAACCTTTAAAATAGTTGCCAGTGTGTACTCATTATACCCATCTGCAAAACATAAGATTAGAATGCAGATTATCTCTAGGTGTAAAATTGAAAGAAATATAGAGCATTATGCAAAGATACTATGAAACATCATGAAACACTTACATCCGAGTTGAAGATTTAAAGAGACAAAAGAAATAGTACACCCTCTTTCATTTTACAAGTATGAGGTACCATAAGCGATACGAGAATAGACCAAACTAACATCGTTGCCACTGCATACTATACATAACAAACTCATGTTGTTTGGAGCGTAATTCATCATGGAATACAGCTATACTTACTAGCATGAATCATATATGATTCTCCATAATATTCAAAATCATTTAACAAACAAAATATTCAGAATCTTTTAACAAAACACATCACATTCAACAAAACACATTATTTTACACAGAATCATATATGATTTACCTAGTTCTAGAATGGAGGAGGTGGCTGGTCGGGGAGGTCGACGAAAGAAGGTGGCTGGTCGTGGTGGTCGCAGGAAGAAGGTAACTGGTAAGGGAGGTCGCCATGAAGAAGGTGTCTGGTCGGTGGAGCCCGATCTATTTAGAAGTGGAGGTCGCCGGTGGAAAAAGGTAGAGGATGAGTCGCCGGAAAAAGTTTGTTGGGAAGATGAGTCGCCGGTGGAAATCGGTGGGTGGTGGGTGAGATCGTTCTTTTTTTGTACCAAATTGATGTGTGTGTAATTTTGTGTTTATATATGTGACAATTTTACCCCTTTAGTGTAAAAGGTGGGGGAGATCTTGACCATTGGATGAAAAATATATAGATGGTGGAGATTTGTCCATTGAATCTATGGCAATTTTGTGGTCTTTATTTGTAAATGTCACTGGCGCACGACGCGGAAGAGATTTTTGAGAAATCCTAGTCGAAGAGCAACTTTAATCCAGAGGAACGAAGATAAAAACCTAAAAAGAGTATAAAAACTTTAATAAAGACACACTTATTTAATAATTAAATGATCAAAAGACTATAAAACCCTAATTCCTATATTTATTATAAGAGAAAGCTATATTGAAGAAAAGATAACTAATTAAAGTAAAAAAAAACTAAAAATAAATAAACAAAATACTAAAAAAATTATTAAAAAACTCGTCTAAAACCGTCAAATCTTGTCTTCATCATTCCCTTTCACTTAAAAATAACTCTACCTCGAATTCTCATGTATAAGTTTGCTCATGGGGTAAACCTTCAACACTTTGATTGATAGCTTTAATCTTCACTTGTTTTCCACACTCTCATAAATCAACACACGGACTTGATCTTCGATTAATCAGTCTCAAATAATCTTCTTTCTTTATAGTAAAAATCGTCTTCGAGCTCTTAGGGTAAATAGACTTGTTTGACGAGTAATTGTAAACTTTGTGATGCTTCAAATATCTAACATTATCCGTTTTCTTTTCATTAAGATCCATACTAAAGTCTTGATTGACTTCACCAATCTTCAAACCTTTAACACGTTCTTCGTCTTTAGAAAAAAAAACTTTGTCTTCACAATTATATAAAACTACAACTTCCTTTGTTGATTTCATCAAAGTTGAATTTTTGTCGTTATGTAGCTTATAAACTTGGTTCTTCAACAACCCCGGTCTTCAATATATTTTCTTCAATCTTAACATCGGTCATTGGTACATGTACTTGCTTTTCGGATGAAATCATCGCAATTCTCTTTCTATCCATAAAAAGGTAGAGATTACATTTTAAATCATAAAAACCTTGAACTTCTTGTCGCCATAGTTTTCAATTTGGATAGTAGAAAACTTAAAACAATTTTTCACGGGTTTCCGTGGTGGGTAGTTCATACAATACCCAATATAGAACCGTAATATACGGATAACTGGACATGCGAATACTCAAAATGAGCGGTTATTGACAATTTCGATTAATTTAACGGTTAATCAGACATGCGCGTACCCGAAACTGAATCATATTAAACGGATAAGTAGAAACAACCTTCACAATACACAACAATGCTAAACAACTGATCTAGTGTATTATTGATCACGAGATTCACTTTAGATATGAACACTCCTAGTATATATATGTGCTACTTTAATTTTCCATAAGAGGCAAGTTCTAACACTTTATACCCATATAAAAATCAAAATTATATGTGAATTCCACTTAATGTATACCCCTCAACTTCCCTACCACCATATCCAACTTGCACTTTTATTTGTCCCTGCCCCCTAAAACAAGAAAACACTATCAGCTAGAAGTTAAAACACACAGCTTAGATGTGTGTCCCCCTTACCCTTTTTTTCACATTTTCCATATATATACATACCAATTTGCCATCACATCTTATAATTCCTCAAACCCCACATTTAGCACAGAAATGAAGATCCAATGTGATGTTTGTCACAAATCGGAAGCCGTTGTTTATTGCGCGGCCGATGAAGCATCGCTTTGTTCCGCTTGTGATCACCGTGTGCATCATGCTAATAAACTTGCTAACAAACATCCAAGATTTTCCCTCATGAATCCTTCTTTTAAAGACTCCCCTCGTTGCGATATTTGTCAGGTATTTGCATACATGCTACTGAAATCGCGTAATATAAGCAGTTTTTTAAATATACAAACAACTACTGTTTTATTAGTTACGTAACATGTTTTGGATAAATATGTATTAACCTAGTAACAATTAATAGCATGTGATGAAGTGAACTTTTTCTTTGGATTTGATACTAATTATATCATGTTCTTTTATTAAATATATAGGAGAGAAGAGCATTTCTATTTTGCAAAGAAGATCGAGCTATTCTATGTACAGAATGTGACATTCCGATACATCAAGCAAACGAACACACGCAAAAACACACTCGTTTTCTACTAACGGGCGTTAAACTCTCAACATCTTTAACATGTTACGATAGTAATTCATTTCACCAAACCACTCCCTCGTCTTCGAATTCAAATGGCTCGACCGTCGAAAGCACGAAAGGGCCGAGTAGTAGTGTGAGTCAATTAGAAGAAAGTGGTTTCATGGAGGCTAGTAATATATCCGAGTATTTGATGGAAACGTTACCCGGATGGCATGTTGATGAATTTCTTGATCCTTATGGTTATTGTAAGTTTCTTTTAATAACTTTTCTATATTTGAAACTTTTACTTTACATTAGGTTTAAAATCTTGAAGGATCATATATATCTAGGATAAGATTCATGGTTACAAATTGTTCTTTGAGAAACATAGATATTTTGGTCGACAATAAGTTTTATGCCCAACAAGTTTAAATGCATGATCATATTGCCTCAAAAGATTCATAACTCTCTAAATTTAGTCTCTTCAGAAAGATTGATATTTTGGTCGACCAATAGATTTTTTCTTGTCGGGAAAATACGTGAATTTTTTTTAAATTGAAGAATATTATTATAGAAAGTATATAGTGACTATCATTTTTACAAACAAATTCTCACACTATGATGTGACAATCAATTATTGGTATTGAAAACAAGAAAGATAAAATATAGTAAAAGATAATTTGTCCATTACATTTGTCACATCATGGTGTAAGAATTTGTTTATAAAAATGATATGGTTGTAGCATTTCTCATTAGGAAATAAAGTTAGATATTAATTATATCGTTGAGATATTGATTTAATCGACACAACAACTTCATTATTTGAGTATCTTAAGCCTCAAACAAGCTATCTATTGCGTATAGATATGTCTCAAGTCTGATGATTGTCCGTTTGAATCAATTAAGATTTCATTATGCATACGCACTTTATATATAACTAGACGAATACTCGTGCAAAGCAACGGTGTGTAGCGACAAATAATTATATTTGCAAAATCGTAATTCTGGTTTGACCTTTGATGCAAAACTTACTGGTTCAATTTGTAGTCCTTGCGAGAAATTTTTTTTATGAATTATAAACGAAAAATGATAAAAAAATTAATGATTAAACAATATTTAAATTATTAATTTATTAAACAATGGTATAATAGTTTATATGATCCCTTTGTTATATAGTTATTTATAAAAAGTACATAAAAAATACAGTGTTATATAACATCTTTTATTTCGTATTCATGACAGGCTTATGACAAACACATTGCCATTTATGGCATATGATCCTGACAACCATGCCAATTTTGGCCATTTGCTTATAATGTAAATTCATCATCAAGAAGAAGTTAAGTCAAAGGGACATCTATGAGTTCAAGTGTTTGATGAGATAGTTTCATGAAGACCCAAGAATTTTTCTATCATCATTTTTACATCCATCAATTTACCAACATATCTCACTTTTTCCCTTTTGGCTATGTTCTTTTTTTTTCCTTGTGTGATTTGGGTGATTTCTAATTGTTCTTTTTGTTTTTTTCTTGTTCCATTAGGGAATGAATGAATCTATTAAGCACCTTCTTATGATATCCTATTGAACTTCAAGAAGATAAAGAATTTTCAAATGTTGCATCTTTGTTGGCTATTCGTAGTTTCGTACCCTACAATGACAATTTTTTCGAAATAATTTAACAAACAATCCTGATATTTTTACGGTTAAAATCAAAGACATGCTTTGATCTTTAACAAACCGATTAATCAATTCATCTCCAAGCAAAAGCATGAACTCAACTAACCCATATAAATCGACGGATTTACCACAAAATGTTTCAAAATATAGCTCGAACTAAATACAACTATGAACGATATGACGATTAACGACCTTTGTGTTTGGATTAAATCAACTGATGATCTTGTGTTTGTGTTATCACAATCTCTTGATACATAGATGATTAATCTATGTGAACTAAAGCTAGATGAATTGTTACTCTACACAAAACTAATGTTGTCAATCATCATGTATGGAAACTGAAATTCAATCTCATTTTATGTAGGATATTTTATATATAATGGATGAAAAGGGAGAAGAAAAAAAAAGACAAGTCAAAAGATGCTATAAATCTAATAGCTCATGAGATCCAATGTAGGAAGATTGATATGAAGTTTATCTTTTTCATTGTTATAGCAAAAATGGTTGTAGGTCTCAGCCCAAGATAGATCTTTTAAGCCTGTGAAGGATATAGAGCACTAATGTAATCAAAAGTAACTCTGTGAGAGACTCTAACAAAACAATCTATTGTTCACGCGGAAAATAAACAATAGTGCTAAAGAAGAATTACTAAAAACAATACTTTGATCCTCTATGGATCTTTTCTATTAATCATAAAACTGTTTCTTGATTGTTCAATCGTGCTACCAGCCTAAACCGTGTAGTTTCATTTATAGATATGAAACCCTAAACTAATTCTCCTAGAATTACGTTTTCATGAGTCTATCTATCACTTCTCATGTCTATCCATACTAGAACTTATCCCCGAGTCACTACGTTACTCTACCAGGACTAATTTGTTCTACCAGTAGGAACAATATAACCAGCAGGAACTATATACCTGCCAGTAGAAACTTTAATACTAACAGTAGCAATTACTCTACCAGTAGGAACTACATACCTACCAGTAGGAACTAATAAATACAAATATACCTAACAATCCTCCCCTAAACTGGAATTTGACATAGTTAACTTCCAGTTTCCTAGATAGATCTTCAGTCTTGAAAACTTTGAGGATTGAAACAGCAACAAAAACAGCAGCAACCAAATTGATTGACCTTGAAACATCTTTAACACTTCAGTCTTTAAGCAGCAACCAACTTTGGACCACCTCAGCAACATCCATCAATTCAGGGTTACATACGATTCTCATCACATCCCATGGTGTGTTAACTCCGGGGAGAGGTGAATCATAGAAAGTAAATGGATTTGATGAAGCCTTTACCAAGTAGCCATTAACTCTTGGGCTAGCCAATCTATTGGGTCCTAGAAAAAGGAATGCCATGGAAGATTGGAACCATTTTCAACCACTCCAAACTTGAATCATAGTGGGTTGAGTACTATATGACTTTGGGCAAGTCATCACAGCCATAAACGGATTTGGATAGCCTTTACCACATAGCCGTTTGCTTGTGGGCTAGACAATCCTTGGGACCCAGAAAGGGTTACTCCCATGGTGGATTGCAAACCATCTCAACTTATTGGTACATGAAACATTGGTCAGTTGAGAGACCCTATGGTTTTAAGCAAACCATTACAGCTATATCAATTCATTCTGGTACAAGACCTGGGAATTGAAACCAAAACTCAATTAATTCTAGCCCTAAGGCCTGGCAATTTAGAGAGGTTATCTATAGCATCATTAAGACATGAGTCAATGTACTAGGTGCGAGAGATCAAACACACTCATCTTATCCAAAGTGTCTCCATATTCCTAAACCAAATTTGATCTGAGGACATGGAACTATTGATCAGTTTGACAGGTTTTTGGAAGATTCCTTTCCATTTTCAAATCTTGCTTTTGGGGACTCCTCAAGTTTGATTCTGATTATTTATTTTATCAATTTTTGCAGTTCATTCAATTATTCAGTTATATTTCTAGCATGTTTGTCGGTGTTACTTAGGTCTGCAGTCAAGATTCTAATTTTCTCTTCTAAAGCTAACTGATTATTTTGGTACCAAGATTTCTGTTGTTCTAAGTTTTGAAGTGAACTTTTATATGCTTGTACTTGGATAAAACACTCTTTATATTGCACTTCTAGATTATCAAAATCCTTTTTAAGTTTCTGTATGAATATAATCTACAACCAAAAGATAAGATTGTACCTGAGGAGATTACCCCCATAAGTGCTATATTGAGTTTCAGGCATCAGTAGCATCATGGAAGTAACAGAAACACCATCAGAACACCAACGCCTAGCTAGCAACAGATGATCATCAGAACCATTACAGCCAGCAACCAACACACACCATCAGCAAAAATACCATCAGTACTAACTCCATCAGCAGCATCAACAGCAGGAATAACAGCATCATCCCCATATCCTGCAATCATCCCATAGACTTCAGAAGCACCTTTCTCCATATCTTCACTTTCGTGGTCTGACCAATTGAGCATTGAATCAACTGACACCAAAGCCTTTGGTTCTTCTGATTTATCCAGTTCTTTGATCTTAAATTGAGAATACCTTGTCTTTGAATCCACCTTCTTCCCTGTACATTCTCTTGCAAAATTGTCCCAAACTCTTGAACATTGGATAGCACCTGACCTTCTTTTTATCAAACCTGCAGCATCTTTGTTAATTAACTTGAATTTTTACCAGCCTTCTTTTCAAATCTATTGATTCAACAAGAAAGCTTTGCCATCTGCCATTTGATGTTCAAGGTTCTTCCAAAACAACTAGCCAATTATGGTCAAAGTAATCATAAGTGATCTGTTGTTGTAGGATCACTTTCTAGCATAACAAAGGAGTGAAGAACATTTCAAGAACATTGCATTGATGGCATCAGCAGAGGAAGATAGTAGTGGTATAGCTTCAGAAGAAGGTGACATTTGGATCAGCAGTTGACCACTTGGAATTAGTGTAACAGCACTAATGAAAGCTGTTGTGTAGGAGCAGCAGGAACTCTTGTTTATAGCTAGAACCACCCTTCACATCAATCTCAGTGGTCCTAAGTTGTTATATAAATCATCAAAGCTTAAGAAATCAAGGGACCACCTTGTTTATAGGGTGATTGCCACTCTGTGACCAAGAAGGTGGTAGAGCTCTAAGGAACTTCATGTTGCAGTCTTCATTATCTGGTCTTGCTTGCATTTGATTAAGTTGACTAGCACCTTCTGAAAACAACACACA
Organism: Tanacetum coccineum; assembly: GCA_026074375.1. NCBI lineage: Eukaryota > Viridiplantae > Streptophyta > Magnoliopsida > Asterales > Asteraceae > Tanacetum > Tanacetum coccineum. Next base: position 15,759 of record BQNB010015825.1, read on the forward strand.
AACTATCATATCCCTTGTGCAAACACCTCGAATTCAGATATCTTAAGTCTGCAAACTAATGCTTGAGCATTGACTTCCTCATTTTCTTTGACTCTTCATTCCCTCCAAGGTATCTTGCTTTATACTGCCCATCAAATATCTTAGCATCTTCAGAGATGAAAGTCAGCCATGTGATCTTCTGGAAGAGACTGAAGTAGAGGTTCTAGCTTTTGTCTCTCGTTGGACAGCAATTGTTCTTCCATAGTGACAGAGGAGATAATTATGTTACCTCTAGGATCTCTGCCAGTTCCATTTTCTGTGTTACCATGAGAACAATGTTCCACAGATTGTGATCACGTGTTTATTATCCAATATTCCATCTGCATTGCCCATCTTTGAGAGATTACCATCTAAGTCCCTCATGCGATTTAGATGTATCTCCAAATCATGGTACTCTCGTATTGCTAGCCCCGATTTCATCCGCAAGCACCGTCTTCGATCTTCGCAAAAAGTCCTCATTAGACGGTATTCAAATTATCACTGGAGAGATGATGTTAAAGACTTGTATAGGTTGCTTTCGGTAGACCAATTTCCGTTGTATCCTGGACTTGAATACTTTGACACACCAACAACCAAATTCCCGTGCAATCTTCCAAAAATTGTCAACTCATGCAATGGAATTTTCTGTCTACGTGATTATAAAGTCGGTATTAGCCTATGGAACCCTTCAATTAGGCGCAAATTAACTATACCCAATCAACCTTTTATTGTTAAAAGTTTTCGGGGACGTCGTCTCGCAGTTGGTATGGGTTTTGATCCGATCTCCAATGATTACAAGATTGTGAGAATATGTTACTTTGATTATCAGGAAATTGTAGAAAGCTCATTGGTTTACTCTATGAAAACATGTGCGTGGTCTTCGATTGCTTCCCCTGCTACTACGTTTGATCATGTGAATTCACGGGCTTGTTTTGTCAATGGGGTCTTGCATTGGGTGGCTTTTCGTTGGATGGGTGACTCACTCGAACATCATATAATGACATTCAATCTCAGTACTCATGTTTTTGGCAAAATTATGTTGCGAAATCCTATGTGGATAACTAGCAAAATTGCAATCATCGATGGTTGTCTTAGTGTGTATGCCGATGAAAACAAAGATACTTGCTGCATCTTGGTGATGAAAGAGTATGGGAATGTAGCATCTTGGGATGTGCTTCTTAGAATGAAATGTGGAAAAGGTTATGAAGGAATAAAAAGAGTTATGCAACTGAACAACACCGGGTATTTCTTGATAACCTATTTTGGCGGTGGGTTAGAAGTATACAATCCTAAGACCGAGCTGCGTTTTGCTTTATTTGACACGAAATTATACAAAGTTTTCACTGAAACGTGTCTTGAAAGCCTTGAGTTGTTAGATAGTGGTGAGGTTGTATCATAGCTTTCGTTATGTAACTGACCACCAATTGCTGGTATCTGTAATACAAGTCAGAAGTTTCAACAACCACTTTAGGAGTTTGGCTTAGGCCTTTAGGTCTGGATTTCTTCACTTGGTGCCAGTTTTATATTTTCCTGTAAGCATAAGATTTGGATTTGTATTTTGTTATTATCATGATCTGGGTGATGAGACTATTAATCATGTGGTATTTTAGCTATTTAACATAGTAGTATATGTTATTTGTGTCAACTGTTTTTATTTTTTCTATTTGTCTAACTAAATTATTAAATTTTACAACCATCGTTATACCGGGCGTAATGGTCACGAAACTCATCACCAATTATGTTATGGCTGAAGTCCGGCTCATGACGACCTGGTCGAATCGGGAGAAGCTGTATCAATGGCACATCAACATTGAGCACGCCACCACTAAACAAATGCATTGATGACCAACAAAATCCAATCTGTTTGAACATTTTATATTAAACTTTTATAAAATAAAAGCTTTATAAAACTTTAAAACCAAAACTTCTATAAAATCTGATATAATTTTTTTACCGATGGACTTATTCACTCAAAATGTGCAAGTATCTTGATTCAAAATGGGTTAAATTTCATCCGATAGTAATGAACTTTATCAGATGTTAATGTATCAGCTATCAACCTAAAAAATTACCACAATACTTTATAAAACTTTTAAATTTTGTATCTATATTATATGTTTGCTTATGTGACACGACCCGTTACCGATCGTTCAGGTCAATTTGGCCTATATGCAAAACAAGTGTCACTGCTATGTTTATTTTATTAGAATATGATAATTCACCATTGAAGGCTAATTGATTTGCTTGTCTTCAATTGATAACAACTATCCTATATATATGATATAAGAGAACATTCTAGAATCGATACCATGGGCTTGAGCCCAATACAAATTAATGACTAATAAATACTAATGAATGTCTTGACTTGACTTGGATGATGATTATTGACTCTTGACTTTTATTGTTGAACGTTGACTTGATTTATACAAGGCTAATACTCCCCCTCAGTGTGAGCGGGAGATCTTCGGACGTTCAAGCTGGAGCGAAACTCAAGAAATAAAGCTGTGGGGAGACCCTTAGTAAAAATATCTGCATACTGAAATCTGGAAGGGACATGAAGCACACGAACCTGAGCGGAAGCAACATATTCTCGAAAAAAATGAATATCAATCTCGATGTGTTTAGTACGCTGATGCTGTCCAGGATTAGTAGACAGATACACAGCACTCATATTATCACAATAGACAAGAGTAGCAGTAAAGAGACGTGTGAAGTTCAAGCAACAAATTCCGAATCCACGCAGTCTCAGCAACAACATTCGCAACACCTCGATATTCTGCCTCAGCACTAGAACGAGACAATGTAACCTGCCGTTTGGCAGACCAAGACAAAAGGTTATCACCAAGGAACACACAATACCCGGAGGTAGACCTACGAGTAACAGGGCAACCAGCCCAATCAGCATCTGTATAAGCAGTGAGTTGACTAGTGGATGAGACATAAAGCTGAAGTCCATGGTCAATAGTCCCACGAACATAGCGCAAAATACGCTTCAAAGCAGTAAAATGTGGATCACGAGGATCATGCATGTAAAGACAGATCTGCTGCACAGCATAAGATATATCTGGGCGTGTGAATGTCAAATACTGAAGGGCACCTGCAAGGCTTCGATATAAAGTAGGGTCACTGACAGGGTCACCATCAGAACCGAGTTTGGACTCAGTGTCCACAGGGGTCTTGCATGGGTTACAATGCTGCATGTGAGCGCGCTCAAGAATTTCCTCTGCAAATTTAGACTGAGACAAAAACAATCCAGACTTCGATCGCTGTGCAGATACACCAAGGAAATAATTGAGAGAGCCAAGGTCAGTCATAGCAAACTCACTATGAAGTAATGTAATAATGCGCTGTAAGAGAGCAGTAGACGAAGCTGTGAGTATGATGTCATCCACATATAAGAGCAGATAAGCAACATCCGAACCCATGTGATAAACAAATAGTGACGTATCGGTTTTACTATGCTGAAAACCGACACGTGTAATAAAGCTAGCAAACCGCTGAAACCATGCCCGAGGAGCTTGTTTAAGCCCATACAAAGAACGCTGCAAATGACAAACATAATCTGGGTGGGCGGAATCAACAAACCCTGGTGGTTGATGCATGTAGACTGTCTCAGATAACTGGCCATGAAGAAAAGCATTCTTCACATCAAGCTGATGAATAGGCCAATCACGTGTCACTGCAAGACTCAAGACAGTACGAATAGTAGCCGGTTTGACGACCGGACTAAAGGTCTCATCAAAATCAATCCCCTGCTGTTGACTGCGACCATTCGCAACCAATCGAGCTTTATACCTGCTCAACGAGCCATCTGCATTAAACTTATGCTTGAAAAGCCACATAGATCGAACAATATTAACATTAGCTGGACGAGGCACAAGAGCCCACGTTCCGTTAGAAATCAAAGCATTATATTCATCTACCATAGCCTTATGCCAATTAGGGTCACGAAGAGCATGTAAATGAGAGCGAGGAATAGGCGAAGTAGTGGTGGCATGACAATTCATACGCGCAAGAGGTTTTGAAATTCCGGCTTTTGCACGGGTGACCATATGATGAGTATTGGTAGTTGGGGCGTTCCCATAAGCAGTAGCAGCAGGTGAGGTGATATGGGTATTCGGTGTTGAGCTTGGTGTAGTGGGCTCGTGAGTTGAAGATAAAGGAGGGACCGGAATTTGTTGGTGGGTTGCTGGAGTACGAGGGGTAAGGGGGTGGTGTGGGGATTGCGGTTGGGCTTGAGGCGATTGGGTAGGGCTCGTGTGAGTAGGAGATGGAGGCATGGCAGTTGGGGGATGTAATTGGTGATTGTTAGGATGAGTGGTTTGGGACGTATGGGTGTTGTGAGGGGGTAGCAAGAAATCGTAGGATGGGGGTGTGTCGGGCGTCATGGACCCAAAAGGGAATTGGTCTTCATCAAAGATGACATGTCGGGAGATTATGATTTTGTTGGTTGAAAGGTCAAGGCAACGGTACCCTCGATGTAGAGCCGGGTAACCAAGAAAGACACATGCTGTGGACCTAGGTTGAAGTTTATGATCAAAGGAAATGTGTGGATAACAAAGGCATCCAAACACTCGCAAATGATCATATGTGGGTGGTTTGTTATGAAGCTTAGTGAACGGTATCTCATTATTGATGGCAGTGGATGGAAGGATATTTAAAAGGTGAGCGGCCATGTTTAGGGCTTCTACCCAATATGATGGAGGTATGTGTGCTTGAAACAGTAAGGTGCGGGTAATGTTGTTAAGGGTGCGTAGCATACGTTCCGATTTCCCATTTTGTTGAGAGGTTTTGGGACAAGAAAACCGAAACTGCATGCCATTTTGGCGAAAAAGGTTGTGAAAGCGGGTATTATCATACTCACCTCCATGGTCACATTGCAAAGCCTTAATATCAACATTAAATTGTTTATTCACATATGCGCGAAAAGTAACAAAGGTATCGAACAAGTCGGATTTATGAAGCAAAGGATACACCCAAACATAATGCGAGAAGTGATCCAAAAAAATAGCATAATATTTAATGCCACTTTCACTTGAGATGGGGGATGTCCATAAATCAGAGTGAATAATATCAAATACAGACCCAACATTCGACTCGGAACTGTAAAAAGGAAGCTTAGTGTGTTTGCCTAATTGACAAGCATGACACAAAGCGGGCAACTTTGTTTTATTATATGAAATAAAATGAGAAGACTCTAAACGACGAAGCATATCTTCACTCGGGTGTCCAAGGCGTCTGTGCCACGTGGTGGGGCTCAATGAAAGCAAAGCAAAGGTTGTGGTAGAGGATGGTTGTTGAGTGACAGGGTATAGATCACCAGTACTATCACAGCGGAGAAGAAGCCGGCGGGTCTGGTAATCCTTCACAGAGAATCCATAAGCATCAAAATCAACAGACACATTATTGTCACGAGTGAATTGTCGAACCGAAATCAAATTTTTAATTATATTAGGTGTGACAAGAACATGATGAAGGTGAAGGGGTTTATGTGGTGTATGCAAAAGGCTATGGCCCGTGTGAGTCACGGGTATGGGTTGGCCGTTGCCAACAAATACAGATTTATACAAGCTTGGATTGCTAAAAGAAGTGAGCATACCTGTGTTCTCGGCTAGATGAGAGGACGCCCCAGTATCCATGTTCCAATTTGATTCTTGTAGAGTCATCGTTTGGAACGCTTGTGAAGACGAGTATGGATGGGCCTGCTGGATTGGTATTTGGGCCGGCTGGGGTTGCACTTGGGCCGGCTGAATTGGCACAGAAGACACCAAATTAGCTTGAGGGTGTGTCATGTATGATGCGGGCTGAGCAGGTGATGGACAATAGTGTCCAAGTCCAGACTGAAGATAAACATAACCCAAATTGTTGGGTTGGGCCGAGTATAGGGGTATAGGGTGTGAAATGGATTCGGCCATGTTGGACTGTTGGAAGTTAACAAAGCCCATGTTGGGTGTAAATGGATATGATCCATTAAAGTAGCTTGATAATGCAACATTATATTGATTGGTAACACCTTGAGACGTGTGAACAGCAGGTAGACCAATTGTGTTATTATAACTTGTCATGATGTGCGCTTAGAAGAAAAGTAATACGGCAACAATTAAGCATGCGATATGAAAGGGAAATAATGCAAGCAAATGATAGCAGCAGCAGGCAAGCAAAGACAGGAAAAAAAATGCAACGGCAGATTTAAGGATTTAGGGGCGTGTATTTTTTTTGAAGTGTTTAGGGTTGGCTCTGATTACCATATTAAAATATGATAATTCACCATTGAAGGCTAATTGATTTGCTTGTCCTCAATTGATAACAACTATCCTATATATAGGATATAAGAGAACATTCTAGAATCGATACCATGGGCTTGAGCCCAATACAAATTAATGACTAATAAATACTAATAAATGTCTTGACTTGACTTGGATGATGATTATTGACTCTTGACTTTTATTGTTGAACGTTGACTTGATTTATACAAGGCTAATACAGGAAGCAAGTGCTGATATCCTAATATTTAGGAACAAAAAGATAAACGTAAGAACATGGTTACTAATAACTAACATGCATGGAACAAAGCGCTACTGATAACTAACATGCATGGTACTTCTAGTCTAACTTGCAACAGTTATTAACAAGATAGTGATCTTCGATCTCATGCATGTATCATCTACACATATATACAAAAGTAGTCATGGGAAAGCATGGGCATGAACAAAGACCAAAGATCTTTATAAGTACTTTTGGATATGTTCTCATCTTTCAAGTTATTTATCTTGTTTGATAAATCTTATTCGAAGATACGCGTTATATTGATGGTTTGTATTTATTACAAATGTGTTTCCCATACATACATGTTTCGAAAGAGAAAAGGTCCACTAGTTTTGTCGTTATCGATCAAGAGATATTATGCGCCTTCCAAAAATAATCACACCTTAGAGGCAGCATGGGTCGAGAGCTTTAATCGTCAAGATTAAATATGACTCTTATACGTCACTCTGTATTTTGTTGCTCAAAAATGCATCTAACAAGCCAGCTATCCCATAACTAAGAAGAATAGCTGTTGACGAAGAATTTAAAGCATTGTTAAATCCTGAAATCCCGTAGGCCATATAGTTTATCACGATTTTTTATGATTTCCGACCTTTTGGGTAATCCACGAGATTTGAGTCGATTGCCACACAAACTCAAACCGGGCAAAGCCCTCCCTTTTTCAGAAAGTTTACATTGCCACCTACCAAAAAAAATTAAGTTTTGAAAAGTAGAGAGATAAAGGTTTTAACTTGAAATATACATAGGGGAACTTTACCAAGTGTATGGGAAGATCAGGCAAGACAAACTACTTGAAGATATATACTACAGTTAAGAAGGTGTTTAAATATCAGCCTTGTAACTTAACCCAGGTCATGCCTATTGAAAGAGTCCAAGATCATTGCAGTAAAATGTAGGCATATTATGCATAGTCAGAAATGGCAAGTATATGTTATATATTGAATAACAAAATTGACAAAGAAAATGTTTCATTTTGGCACATTTATTCTTCTGTTGTTAATACTGTATATTCGTATCAGGTAATGCAAGATTTTTTTTTTCCCTTTTTGGATAATCATAGTTTTCGATTTTTTGGTCGACTAATTCACGGGGTTTGAACTCATCGTCATACAGACTCAAACCGGGTAAAGCTCACTCTTTTTCAAAAGGTTGACGTGTGACCACTTAAGAGTTGTTTGCACCTAACAAAAATTGAATATGGACCTCACTCGTTTTCACATTTTAGTGTGATAGTAATGTACAATCCTGTTTTTTTTTTTTTTTTTAACTTCTTTTACAGAAGAAATAAATAGTTTGTTTATGAGAATTGACTTTTGATTGACACACAAATTATCACTTTTACATGTTATACATTGATGTCTACAAATTAAACTCAAAGTGTACAAATCTTCATCTCCCTTTATTTATATTTACAAAGCCAAAATTTTGGTGAAATAGTATATTTGATGATTTGCCAATCAAAAGAGTTAAAGAGGTGAAAGATCAATCTATCAATATGCCTTGAATTATTGACTATAGGGTTTCCATCAATGCCAATAAATAGGGGTGCACATCCGACCATTTTGTCTCTTGTGATTATCGGTATCCATCGTTTTATTACTAGGATGGGTTGATGTGACAATTTACCCGTACAAATTGCCATATTATTGGTTTCTAAAAGTCTTATATTTGCTTTTCAACAGTTATCACACCAACTTTATAACATTACTTTCTTTGTGTTACCTTCATTCACGTTTATTATGTTGATAAAAACGATTTACTTATGACCAATCTATCAATATCGCATTATCACATCTAAATTAACATAAAAGCTTAAAGAAAAGAACAGAAAAAACATAACGTGTATAACTTCTTATTTAGAAATACATTTTTGTTAGAACAGTCATTATATACCAACTCAAAAAAAGAGCAGAGAATGTGGGTGCTTTATATATATAACAATCGATGAGCCTCTGTTACATTCTATTTTCGATTAGTTAAGATTCTAATGTTACGATTCATTTAGATAGCCGACAACATTACTATACCTTTTCAAGGGTAGCAGTTTACATACAACTTGACCAATTAAAGAATGACACCCACTAAAGCACACAAATATAACCTGTAGGTGAATGATGATGATGATTCACGAATCCTGCACGCCATAGATAACATTAGCAAACTTACTTAACATACAAATATTTGTCAAAAAAACATTAAATGCTGTACTGAAATAAAGAAAATAAACTGTTGCGTGTTGTATGCTTGCTTGCGTGAGAGATATCTAGTTGTCTAGAATTAAATAGATGCGGAAAATAGATGTGTTCATATGCAGAAGTCCACATGGGGTAAAAGGGGAAACGGCAAATGCAGGGGTTGGTTAGGTTTGATTTACCCACTAACATTTTATTTAATTTCCAAAACCTATAATATATGATTATGAAAGCTGATGCTAGAACAAAAAGGTGTCGGTTGCAGAGTGGTACTAGATTTATGATATTTGTAGAATTAGAACTTTGACATACCTTCAATTTTATGGGAGGTAGAGTGCAAACATCAAGAGGTGAAAGCAAAAATTCTATCTGCAATTATGGTCCGGCAAATTGGACACTCGGAACATGCAACTGAACAGGATTTACACACTGCAAAAGATGCCCATAAACCAATTAGGTTTTAACTCTTAACAGATTTGGCAAACATCAATAGAGCATAAGGATTTGAATCAACTTACTACAGAAATGTCGGCAAGGAAGAAGCATTGTTGTAGTTGGTGACTCGAAACATACTTTACATACATGCGAATTTGCATCACTATTCACATTGTAATTTAGCTCTTTCTCCTTCATCTCTTGCATTCGTGCCTGAAGAACACATTGGTTATGAGCCATGAAAAAGCTACTAAAGGATCACTGCTAACTATTAAGTTAGAGGAGGTTCGGCCCACTGACTTAAGAATGGTCAATTTGGTTTATTTTTAATCCCAAGTGGGTTACATTATAAAATTACTAAAAAAATAATGTATCAGAAAGAAAAGTGTAGTTGTCATGCATACTTGCATAGAAACTCCTAAATAGCTATATATTCACCTATACTATTAGTGTATTCTGTTTTGTGATATTATTTGTTACATTAGGTATTTATTAAACGTTGAATAAGTAACCGGCAATACAGTATATAAGGGTCGCCCGCCCCGGCTCAGTTTCAACTAGTACTAAAAGATGATAAGTTTCAACCAAACCCATATTGATCCTGCTACCCAACCCGCCCAAACAATCCATTTTGCCACCTCTACTAAAAAGCACATTTGGTGACATAAATAGCTGATCAAACAAAAGAAAACATCAAGTTGTTTGTGTAGAAGACATAATAAATCTAAGAGGATGAGAACGACAAAGAAAAATGGCATGATAAGGAGAATAAGTTAGAGCACATTAACCAACCAGAATAAAGAATATTACCCTTAAACGAGCAACAAGGGGCTCTTCCTTTGGCACGTCATGAGCTAACTGTTGAACATCAAGGATGACTTGCCTTTCTTTTAAAACTGAATTATCAAAATCACCATTATCAAGTCTTGGTCCATTCACATTTTCATTTATCTCAGCATGATCTTCGTTATTAGTGTTTAACTCAGGGACGTTACCCCCTGCCTCTTTCTTCAGCTGAGCAACAAGAACCCACATGTTTGCTAAATCATTTTCCAAAGATGCTTCCTTTTTCTTTGACTCGTCAAACTTTTTCTTATATTCATTTTCTATAACTTCTTTCTCAGCTAAGGCAGCCTCAAGACATGCTTCACGTTGTTTCCTTGCCTGCAACTCCCTTCTTAAATCTTCTAGGTCAAGACTTCGCGAACCAAAGTCATTGTAGGAATCATTTACTCGACCAGATATTCGCCCATTTCGACCAGGTTTTGTGGCATCACCATACTTGCGGTTGCCGCCGGTTCCAGGTCTGGTGTTCACCAACTCACGAGCAGCCAGTAACTCTTTTTCTAGTTTTGTGTTATGCAGTGAAAGTTTGTTGACTTCCCCAGCCAAATTCTTTAGTTCAACGGCAGCAGCAGATGCCAATTCCTTTGCATAAGATGCTTCTTCAGACAGTTTCTGATTCTGTACCAACAATCCACTAATTTCTTCTAGAATCTGAACATGCTCCAGCTTCAATTTCTCATTCTTTACTTCCTGCTCAATAGTAAAAGGACAAAATTATGTATTAGAAGTTAGAACACCATATTATTTCTACTGGTTTGCAACTACTAACTGAAACTAAAATTATCACAAACTTCGTTGTCAAAAGAAAACGTTCACCTGAATCTGAATTTTCTTCCTTAACTCGTCAATGTATTCTTCAGATCCATGCTGTTCGGATGATGATAGAGTTGTCTGACTCTGGGCAGCAGCCAGCTGCTGTTCAAGCAGTGTTATTCTCTCTTGTAACTCCTTATTTTCAGAACACTGCAATGTTAAAATATAAGAAAGATGTGTCAACGTTGTAGCTTTGAGATAAAAGAAAGGAAAGGTGCAGATTTCCTCAACTTAAAGTGTTCGTGATTTGATGATGTGTCACATAAGAGCCAATTTAAGCAAATGCAAATAAATGAGCTGGATCTTCGATGACTATGCATATGTACCTTGTTCTGCAACTGTTCCTGTAGTATGCGATTATCTGCTGTCTTGATCTGCAGATAAAGATTTTTTTTTTTTAATAAAGACCTATGCTTATTATTGTGTGATTTGCTACCACAATGATATAAGTGGCTTAAAATGCTATAATCGCATTGGCAAAATAAGAACTAATATGTAAATACAGAAAATCATAAGGAAGTTATAAGTAAAGATTATTGTTATCAATTGCCAGAGTCATAAACCAGCTTAAAGCCCCAGTTAGCCCAGAATATACATAATGATTCCGGTCGAAATAATGACGTTCAACACTTAACAGCATAGAAAAACAAAATCATGGAAAGCATACGTACCTCTAGCTCAAAACCCTTTTCATCACATTGAGTCATCAATTTCATCATTGTCTGTAAAAAAAATGACACCCGGAAAGACGTGTTCATTGGGTTGCAAATGTAATACGTAAATGTTCCAAGATTCTAAATACCAAAGACGACAGGACTGAAAATCCATATTTTAAAAACTGAAAGAAAAAAGACTACCTGTTGCATGTCAGCTAATGATGTATTAGAAATTGAAGCTTCATTACTTTCAATTATCTGTTTCTCCAAGACCCTCATTTGCCTTCTCTTTTCTTCAATTTCACGTTCCAAGCTTTCTATCTGTAGAAAAATGTGTATTTCTCATCAGCATATGGCTTTTAGATTAAGATAAAAATTTGTAACGTATTTACAGCTTGTATACTACATCAATACATCCAATCGTAAGGCAAAATCTTAACATTTCATTATTAAAACTGATATGTAAAGCTTGTAAAGTTGGACGTAAAAACAAGCAATACCTGAGTTTTTGAGATCTCCGGATCATTTGCAGACTGCTCTATTAAACGTTTCATTGTACTTGAACTGAAAGCAATCTCTCCTGCAAGCATTTTAACTTGCTCCACTAGAAGGTCCATCTGATCTATCGAGATTACGCCCTACAATTAAACATAAGATCATGAATAACACAGTTAGTATTAGGGTGTTTACAAACAAACTTATGCAATTCGCAGCAAGTCTATTAAAAATTATTAGTCCAAGATGAAAAATAAATGAATTGTCTAACCATGCATACAGTTCCATTTAAGAACAGTGCAACACCACTTTCTTTCTTACAGCTACTTAATGCTGGTTTTTCTCAAATGGAAGCGTTGATGCATGTTGTTTATGTACTGATATTTTAGAGGGTAAAAACTAGTGTGCACGAATGTCAATCTATGCTGATATGCAAACTACAAAAAGAACTAATGATTCTCCAAACAGCTGAGAATTCAAAAGCAAATCAAAAAATGGCATGCAACAAGAAGGTGGGTATTAAGTCCCCCGTGAAAGTAAGGAGAGTCCTGAGACATACTGTTAGCAGTTTTGCACCAACAGCAGAACCATTGATAAGGTCGCCTGCTTGAGTTAATTCTGTAATGGTACTACCTGCTGCTGATAAATTGCTAGAGTTTCTTCTGTGTTTTCTTTCATAAGATATATCTGACGGAGAGTCGTTCAGATTCTCGCTTTGCAAGATCAGAGAACCATCCTGAAACATATGCATGGACAAAAAAACTAGTCATTAAACCCAAGCCTAATAGATCAAACTGAATTCAAGCAGCAATTCAATTTCATAGTAGAAACACATATTGATTAAAACATAAGCAAACCGTGTTTCATATTAAAAGGCCAGTCACCCTTCTTACAACCTTGAGAAGTTGAAAATGTTTTACTATGAAGAAAGAAATATTATAGCAGAATAGAGAAATCATGGTAACTACATCATCCTCGTTGGCAGACAAACTCTGTTGATGGGATGATACATCTGTTAGTCCAGGAATTGTATTTTTTGAGGAAACAAGTATTAGCTTTGTGAGCCTTTGAATTCTACTCATAAGAGCTGCCTTGGCTTCTTCCTCTTCCTCCAAGCGTGATTGCATCTTTACTTGTCCTTCTTCTAACTATAAAACATATAGCTGTCAATAAACTTATCCAAAGATATGCACAGGGTCTCTACACAAATACAAATACCGATAACACTAAAAATAAAATTTACCTTTTGTTTTAAGGTCATTATCTCCTCTGGGTTAACACCTACAAGCATCCCCCTCCTTAGCTGATCGAGCTCTTGTTTGAGAATGGATATTTCCCTTTGGTACTTCTTAATTAATGACTTCTCATCAATAATCTGAAAGATGAATGTGTCAATAGCATAAAAACAGTCAGATTTGTTTTTTTGTTTGAAAATTTCTGCAAAACTTATACTAGTTCCATAGCAGACCTTGTTCCTAGAAGCATAGATTTCAACACGCTTTGCCCTGCTTGCAAATTTTAATGTATTGTGAGTCTCCTCCATATTGCTAGAAGCTGGAGTTATGGTGCAGATGAGCTGGTAGAAAAAATAAAGTTTAAATGGAGTTGAAGAGCTAAGATTAGAAGAAATAAAAACACAAAAACAAGTATTCAACTACTCAGTTCTACCACTTCAATTTAGACTTACTGAAACATGTCCATGGCCACTCAATGAAGACTGTAGTAGGCGGGTAAGCTTGGAATCTCTATATGGAACATGAGATGCCTTCCCCTCACTTAGCTTTCCAATTACCTGCATGTCCAGTTAAAAAAAATCACGAATAAAGAATAAATCACATTTCTGGATACAGTTGTGAATAACACAGTATTGGACAAATATATGATAATATGATGTGATTGCCCAGGCTTGATGACAAAGATAACACGAGGTGTAACAGATAAACAAAAAGCACCTAACGATGCTCCTTCGCAATAAGATAAGCATGAAATACCATATCTGTTTAAAAGATTATGCTAAAAAAGTTTTGAGGAACATCAGTACAAGATCTAAATGACTTACAGTTCCAAGGGTTAGAAGACTTTTGTTTATGTAGGATCCTTCTTTCCTCCTTAGTCCAGTTGTTTCAGTTTTTGAGCTCTCTGATCCAGCTAGATCAATAAGATTCTAGAGCAATTAAGAGAAAACAATATAAGTGATACAGCAGCAAATTAATCATGTAAAGAACACCACGAATCAATTATACATACAAGTTGAGAAAAGATCACTCCATCATACTCATCACCATGGGCACTGCTCTCAATCATCTGTCAATTTAGATAGCCAAGTTAGATATAGCTTTGTATATGGTAGTGAAAATGACTTTCAACATAACAAGTATGCTGTTCACGAGAACAAAAATTGTTACAGCAATTGGTTACTGGTTCAGTGGAGAACAATAAATCTGATATTACACAGTCAGAATCAACCACATACAAGTTTTTATGGATTTGTTTGAGATAACTAACTGCCACTACAGGAACTAGAGAAAGAACTGTGAGGGTTCTATAATAAACATAAAAGCAGACATTGGACATCTACTTACAAAAAAAAACAGAGGCAGAATATTAACGACTTAACTAAGAACCAAGATTAAAGTTACAATAAGTTGTATATTAGGTACATACCAGCGTAAAAATCGTGTGACTACGGCTACTAAGCAGATTAAAATTATTAGAACCAACATGGCGGTGCTCTGCAACAGAAAGTAGACAACAGAAGACGGAGATTACATACATGAACAATAATCAATGCACAGACACACAGTTAGATTCAGCAGTACCTTCACCAGCAGCAATAAAAGAAAGGGCATGCCCAGGAGATAAGACAACTTCTTCCTTTATGCCCTCAACATATGTACCCTAATAAGGATAAGCACATGCTTTAGCAAATAATGGTAACTTTCAAATCTCTAACACCTAATTAATGCTGAGCAGTTTTATAAAAAGGGAGCCAGAGCTAGACAAACAAGTGACATTTGAGCACTCGGTCGCCTTTTACAAAGCATAAAAGGTTAACTCAAAATATATATCCAATTGCTTTTAGATTATCTAAGCATACGAGAAATAACTTTTTCACATAGGTACTTTTGAGTTAATACTCCATTGTTTTACCAACACCAATACGTAATAAATAATTGCCATGACTGCCTCTCCAAGTTAAGTAAAATCGGTTAATTAATTACCGCTTAAATTTTTTTGGAGCCCCTAATTTAACAAAAAAATTTAAGCAATACAATGAAAACTTAATAACACTGGCACTGAGTGAGTAATTATTAGTTTTTGAGAAACATGGCTATAAAAATGAAGAAACACACTATACAAGAAAGTGGATGTAAGTTACTGACAAAACCTGTGCATCTTCTCGAACCCGTAGATTTTGTCCAGTTGGATCGAGCAAATCATTGATCACCTGCAACAGTAGCAAAGGAAACCACGTCCAAATAAGTATGCCTCACAAGTCACAAGTGACAAACAGTATGAGACAAAAAAAAAAGCAAATAATATTACTGGCAGTAAGAAATGAATGATGAAGTGTACATTCTTTTCTATTACAGTTACAAGCAGACGCCTCAGTGGTGGTACTAACCTCGTTATAGATCTCAAGATACGACACACGCAGCAAGAATTCCCTTCCTGGAGTCTGCAATATGAATAAAAGGAAGTTTAGTACTCACAAACTGTGCTCCTGGAGTCAATAATAAACCAAGTGACACAACTACATACAGATATAAAAGACATAGGGTACGAGTGTAAAAGAGATTGAAGGATTGTCAAAGGACATGGTCACACACAAGAGCAAATGTTCCATCACAATACTGATTACTGAATGAGGGTGGAGTTGCATAGAGCCGAGCGGGTTCAATTGAACCACTAAACAAGAATTTTTGTTTATACTCTTGGTGCAACTTTGATACGATTTAGCATTAATTTTCGTTCGAACCCACTTAGATTGTAGTATACAAACATTACTAACTTTACTTTTCAACCCACTCGACAAAATGTATGGCTATTACCCATTCAAAGGGATGTTATATAGAAGTATGCAATCACCAGGCATTGCTTATATTAATTAAGGATCTAAGAAACACTTACATCTTGGATAATACTAAAAACATCCTTTATAGCCAATGGTATAATTCCGGGAGAAAGGTGATCGCCCTGAAAACATAATTAAAAAAAGAGTTGTGAACAAAATAGGCGCACACAATGACATACACAAAGAGAAAACACGCTTAACTGAAAAATTGACTAAAGGCATGAATCATAAGTAATATGGCCAGAATAATCGCAACATACTCTCAACATCCCAAATCATATCAGTGTTTCCCTTGGTTACTCACTAAATCTGTTACAGAGCTACTAACCTATAGTCTAACAAAATCATCCAAAATATATAGAGACTGCTTGCTACTACTAAGTCAACTACACTGCCACCCAATGTAGCAGTGATAAGTGAATGTAACAGTAGGTATAGTTAGTTAGATAAGTGAATGTAACAGTAGGTATAGTTAGTTAGACTCTGTTCTTATTAACTTTCAGTTAGCATCCACATCTTGTATAAAAACAATGTATCTAAGCTTATTTCAATAACAGTCATATTAATTCACTTCTGTCCGATTCACAAAATAATGTAACTACTAGCTTACGTTATAACTGAAGCCAATAATAGCTCCTCTCCTAACTAGTGGAGCTAACAAATTGCTAGTGTACTTGGGATGTATAACAGTCAACACTAAGCTTCATTAGTTGCTATGAAAACCATAAGTTACACCAGATTAGTTTACTGATAATCATTAATACGAGAAACAACAATATTCCATGATCATTTTACAACAGTTAAGCTAAATCCTACATATAAACTCTAAGCATAATAAACGCTAACGAAATTAACCATAAACAAATTCGAACATCATTTAAAATTAATAACATCAAGCAAATAAAAACATCACTCACGTGCATCGTATGCGTCTTTCCACTACTTGTAACGCCATACGCAAACACAGTACCTGCATTAGCAGTGCTAAATCAGTCACTAAACTATCACAAAAAAAAGCGCAAATTGATTATCATATTTTATCTACTTTTACCGCACCGTTAACTCCTTCCATAGCACTTTTCACAACAGGTCTGGCGGCGACTTCATAAACTTCCTGAGTCACCGCAGACGGTCCAAATACTCTATCTGCCACGTCATCACATACATATAATCCAATCATTAACCTAATCTATATTTAATTAAACTAATCTTATCAGAGAAATCCAAAACTTATACCAAACGCGTAAGCCGTCACAGGATTATACTCGTTCCGCACGAGGCTATCGCCGTCCGCGTACCACGATATCTCGTCACCTCTCTGATACTCTCGCTCACTACAACAACAACAACAACAACAAACAACAAAACACATTATCTCGAAGCCCTAACCTAACACAAATTCATCAATATTCATTCATTTTTTACTAATTTAACTTCCTTATCCGCCTAAACCGAATCACATTATCTTGAAACCCTAACCTAACATAAACTCATCAATATTCACTCAATTTAAGTCAATTATAACTAATTTAACTTCCTTAACGCCTAACCTAACATAAACTCATCAATAATCAGTCAATTTGAGTACCTTAACGGCCTAAACCGAATCGTAATATCTCAAAACCCTAATCTAACACAAATTCATCATATATTCATTCAATTTTAACTAAATGAACTAAATTAACGCAAATTCATCAATTATCAGCTCAATTTAACTAATGTAACTACCTTAACGGCCTAAACCGAATCGTAACAGAAATAGCATCACCTCCTCCAGACACCGGATCTCCGATCAATTCCTCCGGTGACGGAAAAGCTACCGGAGACCTGTTTTGAGAGTACATTGAATCAGACCTAGATTTAGAAGCACCGTTAAACGACGTCGTTGAGCGCGTTTTAGGAAGTAACAACGAAGATGACGTGGATGATGACGTGGAAGAAGAAAACGGACTGGAAGGCTTCTTAATACGGTTATGATAATGAGGTGCCATTTATGTAAAGTGTGTGTGAGAGAGAAAGTGAGATTAGTGTGTGTGTTGTCACATGGTGTAAAGTGAAAGTGAAGGACACTGTTTTTTGATTAACTTGAGTAAATGTGTGTGTGTTTTAGTGTGTGAGAGATAAAATGTGAATTGCTTGTTGGTTAAGGCAGTTGCAGAGAGTGTGAGAGTGGGAGAGAGAGAGAGATGCCTAAAAATGAATCAGAGGCAGGTGGGTGTGTGGAGAAGTGGAGAACGATGGGAGGAGTTGTTTTTTTATATTATTTTGAATCTTTAGATTTTGTTATGAATATTGCGAAAGTAAAACAATCAACAAATTAATCATAAGTGAAGTTGTGTTATTTTGATCATGTTTAAAGAAGAAACGTGTTAAATAAAACATAATTTGTAGCAAATGATATAAAATCAGGACCTATGATTAGATATGAAACTTATTACAAAGCTTAAATAAATACAAACACATATTCACAAATCTGTTAGGCCTATTCAATGCCTAATGATCTTTCACTTGGATTTGAATACAAAATATTCTAAGTGATAAATAACTTTTAACATTCAAAGGTCACTGAGTGAACAGTCACTCAGTGAGTTGCCTTCAAGATGTTCAGCGTGAGTCTACAAGAAAGACTCTAGCATTCAGTGAGGCGGTTCTCGGTGAATGAAGCATGAGCCAAAGAAGAAGGTCATGGGCTTAGTGAGTTATGGCAATAGACTCATTGAGCCCCATACGATCTTCAACAACTAGAAGACCCTAAAGACAAGAGACTAAAGAATAGGCAGGATGGTTTAAAATGGATAAGTCCAAGCTCTTATCCACCTGAAGTCAAACTATTCTGAATAGGGTATGAAGACAATGTGTCAGCACTGACCATAGAAAGAGTGTTTGTCCCATACTTAGAATAGATCTGTAATAGAGACAAAGTTATACAATATGTACTAGCCTGTCAGCATTGGGACATGCTCTTATCACCCATATAGGTGCTACCCCCATCTAAGTAGTATAAATAGAAAACGTCTTGTAAAAGAGTAGGGTTAAGTTTGTGCATTCAAGATCGTATCTTTCACAAACACCTACTCCTCCAATATCTACTAAGTCCCTGAGCAAGCTCAGTTGGTTAGCATAGTAGTCAGTTTTGCATAACACTTTAGGTTTATGTAAAGTTGTTAGTGAGGAGATCACACACACACACACACACACATTGTCATTCAATCCCCATTGTAGTTCCGCATACAATGGGGTATAATTTTTAATAAATATAAGAGTTAAACGTTGAAAATTAGTTTTGTGTTCTTTACTGTTTTATACTTATATCTTGTCAAAACTGATTTTCATTTACATTACTTAAAGCCATGAGTTAGTTTATCTTAACTACTATAGTTTTGGTCATTAACTCAAAGGGAATAACAAGTGGTATTAGAGCCAGGTTTGTAAAACTTTAATCTTCTAATAATCTGCTCAAAGTTTTTAAAACCTAGATCCTAAAATGGCTGCTATAAGTAATGTACCCCAGCTAGTAGACAAAAAAGGAGGCAGCTACTCTGTTGTTGCTCCTCGTCTAGAGCCTGGAAAATTTAACAAATAGAAAAAGCATATGCTTTGCTATTTGACTGGAATGGAACCCTACTACATTCAATGTATTAAGGATGGTCCTTTTCAACCAAAAACTGCTGATGGTGCAAATAAACCTGAGTCCCAATGGACCCCTGATAAGAGAAGGGTGGTCAATCAAGACCAACGCCTTAAAAGCATCATTATATCATGTCTACCAGATGATATAATGGAGTCAGCCATTAGCTGTGAGACAGCTAAAGAAACATAGACTGACTTGGTTCACAGCTTTGAAGGTCCCTCTGATACCAAGAAAAACAGGATCATGGATCTGAAACTTGAGTATCAAACTTTCAGAGCTAAAACCTCGGAGACTCTCTCACGGACCTACACCCGTTACAAAACCCTGCTCAATGAGCTTGCCAATGATGGTGTGACATTATCTAAGCACGAAATTAATGTTTCTAACCCTAAACCAGTCACTTCTTCAGTCCCTACTGAAGTCAAAACAAATGACCAAGAGTCTAAAATAAATGAGCTGACAAAATTGGTCCAAATATTAATGGATGAGAAGATCAATTCAACTCAAAAGCCTCAGGAACCAAAATTTGTGTCCTCACAGCCTGAGTCATCTAAGTCAGTCAACTCATCCAAACAAAGTCAGGATTCTAAACCAAATGGAAAGAACCCTTATTCATCTAAACCAGTTAGACCAAAACCTCTTCAGAAACCCAAGCTGTTAGATATTAGAAAAAGACTCGGTCACCCCGTGTATTTTACTGTTGTAACATTCGGTAATGGGTCGGGTAATAAACCCAACATGTAAGCCCATACCCATGGCCTAAGGGCCGGTTTTGTAACACCTATATAAGCCTCTTCCATGTGTTGGAAGAGGTGGTTAGTCATTTTATACACACACACTTTCTCTCTCTAGAGAAGTGTGCATTTTCTTTGTTTCTCTCACTAGAATTCGGCTAATCCTCTAACCATTCGATTGTGTTATGATATCTAATATCCTACAATTGGTATCAGAGCTCATGGGATGATTAGATCGTGTGTATGTGCGTTTTGTTGCTTGGTTTAGATCAATATTTGTACTTTTCTAAGTTCTTGGCTTGTTTTTCATTTTTTCCTAGATTTTGATGTTTGTAATATTAAAGTTTAGGTATTTCTAGTTGTTATAGTCTTCTAGTACTTAGTTGTGCAAAAGAATCTAAGCAAAAACTTTCAAAAGGGTGATTTTTAGGTATTTTTAGGTGAAAGGTACGTTTTTTCATAGTGGCGGTTTGGTATTCTATTACTAGTTTATCGCAGCGGTTTGACAAAACAAGTACTATTCTGGCAGTTTGTCAGTTCGTACTGTGTCAGCAGTTTGTCCTATTAGCGTAGCAGTTTGTCTTATTTGACAGCGGTTTGTCAGATAGAAAGGGACAGTGGTTTGTCTTTTAATGACGGCGGTTTGAAGGCAGCGGTTTACAGGTTTTGAAGATTTATACTTTTCACGGCGGTTTAGGAAACGAAACCATGGCGGTTTGATTTCTTAGCAGCGGTTTGGAAATTAGTCTTCGTAGCGGTTTACTGGTTTTTTTCTTTATAGTTGTTTACTAATAGCGGTTTGACTTAGTAGCAGTTTACCACAGCGGTTTGTTCACAGGTTTTGAAGATTTATAACTCACAGCGGTTTACTAAACGAACCTCTGGCGGTTTGATTTCTAGGCAGCGGTTTGTCTGTGATTTCTTCGTAGCGGTTTGCTAGCAGCGGTTTAGGTTAATTTTTTCTTCTTAACAACGGTTTGTCTAGGCAGCGGTTTGACCCTCTGGGCAGCGGTTTGTGACACTGTTTGGACACTTAGACATTTTTTTTTACTTTTAAACTTAAGACTTAACAAACCAATACAACAAAACACCTAGTTTAACTTCACCACTTTTAACATACAATCACTAACAATCACTAATCATTGATCGATCCAATCATATCATTTCACAATCAGTTAAAATGTCCAATCAGTTAGAAGATATACAAGCGGCCGGTTTCGATACCCGCCCTCCCATGCTTGACAGGACTGATTTTGAGTCATGGCAACAACGAATTCGGTTGTACTGTAAGGGAAAAGATCATGGAGAGTACATTCTTCAGTCTATTGATGAAGGCCCATTCAAGATGGGACGGTACAAAGATGAAATTGCTTCAGGTACTGATGGTCCTCATCTAGGCCCAGAACGAGACAGAGTGGTTGCAGACCTTTCACAACCTAAAAAGGATAGACTTAAAGCTGACATTCATGCAACGAATATCCTTCTTCAAGGCTTGCCAAGAGACATCTACAAACTCATTAACCATAACACGGATGCCAAAGATATTTGGGATAATGTGAAGATGTTATTAGAAGGTTCTGAGTTAACCAAAGATGACCGTGAATCTCAGCTGTACGATGAATTTGAACACTTTGGGCAACACAAGGGTAAAAACATTTATGACTACTACGTCAGGTTTACTAAACTAATTAACGACATGAGACATATCAAGATGACCATGCCAAAAATTCAGCTGAACTCTAAGTTTGTAAACAACATGTTACCCGAATGGGGTAGATTTGTGATGGCGATCAAGTTGAACAGAGGTTTGAAAGAGTCCAATCATGATCAGTTGTATGCTTACCTAAAGCAATACGAGGTGCATGCCAATGAGAACAAGATGCTGATGGAAAGACTCAACCAACAATCAAATGATCCACTTACCCTTGTGTCTAATGTTTCACCTTATCAACATCCTTCATCATCATCAGTTCCTCCACAATCTTCATACATTCCACCAGTCACCTACCAACCTCAGTTTGCTGATAACACACAACTTGATACACGTCTTTCTCCAACTGATGAATTGCTTGACAATCTAACTAAACAAGTTGCCCTTCTTGCCCAACAATACAAAACACACTTTCCTCAAACCAACAATCAATTGAGAACCTCCTCCAACACACGCAATTAAGCCATAGTGCAGAATGACATGGTTGTGGTTCAGCATGTTCAGGGGAGACAAAACAGGGTTCAAGGAAACAATGTTAGGGGTGTTGTTGCCGCAGGAAATGGGGGAGCTCAGAACAGAGCTGGTAATGCAAACGCTGGGCAAGGAAAGCCAATCAAGTGTTACAACTGCAATGGGATTGGTCATATAGTAAGAAACTGTAATCAGCCAAAGAGACCACTGAACTCTGACTACTTCAAGGAAAAGATGTTGCTGATGCAAGCTCAAGAAAATGGAGTAGATTTGGATGAGGAGCAGCTGTTGTTTCTTACAGGTGGACAAACCAATACGTTTGATGATGATGTGGACGAGGGACCGGTTCAGGATATGGCTCAAAACGAAGACAACATCTTTCAAGCTGATCAATGTGACGCCTTCGACTCTAATGTTGATGAAGCTCCTACTGCTCAGACAATGTTCATGGCCAATCTTTTCTGCTGATCTAGTTTATGATGAAGCTGGTCCATCGTATGATTCAGACATTCTCTCTGAGGTACCCGATCATGATAACTATCTCGATAATATGAATGAGTATCATGAGGCACACGAGATGCAAAATGATGTACAACCAAATGACGTTGTTGACTCAGATACTAAATATACGAGTAATAGTAATATTATTTCGTATGAACAGTATGTGCAGGACAACGAAGAACAAGTTGT
Organism: Tanacetum coccineum; assembly: GCA_026074375.1. Taxonomy (NCBI): domain Eukaryota; kingdom Viridiplantae; phylum Streptophyta; class Magnoliopsida; order Asterales; family Asteraceae; genus Tanacetum; species Tanacetum coccineum. The sequence goes on from BQNB010015825.1 coordinate 39,072, forward strand.
ACAAAGTGATGTATCTTCTATTCCAAATGATGCATTAATGATGCTTATCAATGATATAGATGAACAGGCTGCCCAATGTGTCACTAATAACAAGAAAAACAAAGCAGTTAATGTATCAATAACTGCTGAACTTGCTAGATATAAAGAACTAGCTGAAGTTTTTGAAAAAGGGCCAAATTTAAACTAACTGAACGAGAACTGATGATTGATACACAAATGAGAATGATTATCAAAGACCGTAACTTTAAGGAAGAATCTTTACAAAAGGAACTTCACTCTGTTAAAATGCAACTTAACTCTACCATTAACCATAACAAGTTAATAAGGGAAGAAGTATCAACGTTAAAACATGATTTTAAACAGAAAGAAAATAAACTCCTTGAAGAATTTCTAGACATGAAACACTTAAAAGAAAAGGTCGAAGATAAATTATATAAACAAGATCAGTCTCTTCAAACTGTCCATATGTTGTGTAAACCTAAGGCTTTCTATGATGAAGCAAACAAGGTAGCAATAGGCTACAAAATCCCTTATATCTCTCCAAAGCAAAGCAAGTTCAACCTGCTCTGTATAATGGTCATGAGATTGTCAAGACCAAACATGACAGTGCCTTAGTACATGACTCAGAGGACACCCTAGAGATAGCTGAGACTAATAGGAAGAAAATGAATGAAATAATGAAAGGCCCAAAGTGTATGGAAAAGAAGGTTAAGATTGCCCCACTTGATTACTCGAAAGAGAATTATCTAGCCATTTTCACAACACAGAAACAATTGACCCCTGAGCAGATATTTTGGTCCAATGATATTCTCAAAGAAAAGGCCAAAGCTCTCAAAGAAAATGCCAAAGTTCTAAAACCAATTATAGCTATGACGGTGTATCCACCCAATACACCAGCAAAACTGGTCCCCAAAGTCATTCTAACAAAAAGTCAAGTACAAGTAAATATTTATTCACTTGTACAACTATTTTTTGAATTTGATAAAACCTGTAAAAAGAGAATCACACCTATGGGTCTCACTGAAAGGGAAAGGGGTTTTGAACAAACAGAGACATGTTATCTCACCAAGGTAATCCTATTTTTCAAAACAATCAAAGAACATTTTGAGGAAATTCAAAAAGCTCTCATTCAAGAAATTAAGGAAATGAAAGAAATTTTTGATCAAATGGAAGCTGAGGTGGACCAAAATGATATGGATAAAAAGTGTGATGAAATTGAGAGGAAAAACCTTCTCATTGAAAATGAGAACTTAATTGTTGATTGCTTGTTCAAAGAAGTGTTTTATACTTCCACAAATTATGTGCTTACTGTATCTAGATTTTCTTAAATGCATGATGCTTACACTGTAGCACAAAATCAAATTGTTAAACTTAAAGCTGAAATTTCTAGTCTGAAACACAAAATTCAAAAACATGATCACGATGTAATGATAAAACATTTTTCCAAACTTGAGGTGGAACACTTAAATTTAGAATTGAAGTATTAACATCTTAAAGAAAGTTTTGGAAACAAAAAATCAAAAACATCTTCGGATGTTCCTGCATTTGATTTAGTTTTTGTAATTAGGTAACTAAAAGAACAGCTTCAAGGAAGGGGCAATACAATTAGAGAATTGAAAGAGAAACTTTCTCGCTTGAAAGCAAAACATAGTGAGGCCGATCTCATTCTTGACTTTAAGGCTTTAGATTCTCATAACAAAGATTTAACTATAAAAGTCAATGCCCTTCAAGATCTAAATGAGCGTTTTAGAGTAGAGAAAAAAAAAGCAACATTACAAGGAATTATATAATTCAATCAAGCTAACGCGTGCTAAAACTGTTGAAAACACAATTTCTTTGTTAACTGAAATTGAGAACCTAAAGGCTCAGATAAAAGGAAAAATGAAATGCGTCACTATGCCTGATAAAAAACAAAAAGTTCTTGCTCCTGGCATGTATGCAATTGATGTTGAACCAATTCCACTTCACAATAAGAATAATAGGGAAATTCATCTAGATTATCTCACGCATCTTAAGAAAAGTATAGGAACTCTTCGTGAGATTGTAGAAGATGCTAGGGTTAAATAACCATTAAATAATACGCTTGAATATGCCTGCCTTTATACTAAACACTCTTAAGAATTGTTGGAATATGCGATTGGCACTTGTCCAAAAGAAGTCAGTAAAAGCGATAACAAGATTGCTACTGCCCCTTTAAATAGGAAAAAGCGAGTTATTTTTATGAAACCATGTAAAACATCAACTAATAACCCACAAACACATGTTGAGCAACAGAAAATGAAAAAGACTAATGAACCTGTGATTCCTTCTACAGTAGTAAAAGGTGTCACTGCAGCTAGCGGGTCAAAGCCTAAGAGCAATACAAAGAAAGATATGACCTTGCCAGCTAAGAGTGACAAGAAGAAAGTAGAAGACCATCCTAGGAATAATAAGTCTAGTGTGAAGCGAAAGAATCGTGTTGATTCTAGTATTAGCTATAAGCATACTGTAATTAATTCGAATTCTAATTGTCTGTAAAACCTATAACAAATGCTTAATGTCCTTTAATCATGATAAATATGTTGTGAAATCTTTAAAGTTTGTTAAGAAACCCCCTGTCAACAAGGTTTAGAGAGTTAAGCAGGTTAAGTAAATCTGGCAGGCAACTGGAAAATTGCTTGCCAATGTCGGTTATCAGTGGAAGCCCACTGGAAGGAAATTCACTTTAGGAGAACAGTGCCCTTTCACTAGGTTTTCTAAATCCAAAGAAGTGCATGTAAAACAACCTAAAAATGTTAGTACTATTGAAATTGTGATAACTGCGAGATTAAGTAACACTTCTCAGAAACCATTAACTAGGTACCAGCGTAAAAACAAACAGGAAAAGGCAATTTCCACTGACACTACCATTACAGCTATGACATAGTCGATTGATGATTCTGTGAAACTTATTGTTTGTGCTAACCAACAGGACCCCAACAAAAATTAGGGATCCAACGTATCAAACTCTCCATATTCGTCTATTTTTAAATGCAGGTCGTACAGATCGTCCTTTGGGTATTTGGACTCAGGCTGCTCAAAACATATGACGGGGAATCGCTCACGGCTCAAGAATTTCGTGAAACAGTTCATCAGGACAGTTAGATTCGGGAATGATCATTTTGGTGCTATTATGGGTTATGGAGATTACGTGATTGGTGACAGTGTGATCTCCAAGGTATACTATGTGGAAGGACTTTGACACAATCTCTTTTCAGTTAGAAAATTTTGTGATTCAGATCTTGAAGTTGCGTTCTGCAAACATTCATGTTATGTCAGAGACGTTAATGGTGTAGACTTAATCAAAGGCAATCGTGGCACTAATCTATACATTATTTTTGTTGAAGACATGATGAAGTCCTCTCCTGTCTGCTTATTGTCCAAGGCCTCCAAGAACAAATCATGGTTGTGGCATCATCGGTTAAATCATTTGAACTTCGGTAACATCAATGATCTTGCAAGAAAGGATCTGGTCAGAGGCTTACCAAGGTTGAAGTTTGAGAAAGATCATATTTGCTCTGCTTGTCAACTAGGAAAAAGCAAGAAGTATTCTTACAAACCCAAGTCTGAAAACACCAATATGGAAGTCTTACATACCTTTCATATGGATTTGTATGGACCAATAAGAGTGCAGAGTATTAATGGGAAGAAATACATTTTGGTCATCGTGGATGACTATTCAAGATTCACATGGGTTAAGTTTTTAAGGTCAAAAGATGAAACTCCAGAATTTGTTATCAGATTTCTTAAGAAAATGCAAGTTGGTCTCAATAAAACTGTCAGATACATCCGAACAGATAATGGCACAGAACTTGTCAATCAAGTTCTCACTGAATTCTATGAAAGTGTCGGCATCTTTCATCAAAAATCTGTTCCGAGAACTCCTTAGTAGAACGGCGTTGTCGAAAGACGGAATCGTACTCTTGTGGAAGCTGCTCGGACAATGCTGATATTTTCTAAAGCTCTGATGTTTCTATGGGCAGAAGTTGTTGCTACTGCTTGCTACACCCAAAACAGATCCCTAATTCATACTCGTCACAACAAAATCCCATATGAGCTTATGCATGACAAGAAGCCTGATCTTACATTTTTCTGTATTTTTGGTGCTCTTTGTTACCCAACAAACGATAGCGAAGACCTTGGGAAATTGAAACCAATAGCTGATATTGGGATTTTCGTTGGTTATGCTCCCAATAGGAAAGGTTATAGAATCTACAATAAGAGAACCTGACGAATTATGGAAACAATTCACGTATAATTTGATGAGTTGTCTGAGCCTATGGCTCCTGTGCACATCTGTACAGGACTCGAGCCTATTTTATTAACGCCTGGACAAATAAGTTCAGGGCTCGTACCAAATCCGGTCCCTGCAGCTCCTTATGTACCTCCTACCAATAAAGAGTTGGAGATTCTATTTCAACCGATGTTTGATGAGTACTTTAAAACCCCTGGTGTTGAAAGACCGGTACCTCCTGCTCCTGCAATTCAAATTCTAGTTATTTCAGCCGGTACACCTTCGTCTACAACAATAGATCGCACCTTCAACAAGTCATTCATCGTCATCTTCGGAAGTACAACCTCCTATCTCACATCAAGGTGTTGTAGTTGGACCTACTATTGAAGACAACCCTTTTGCTCAAGCTGACAACGATCCCTTTGAAAATGTATTTGCTCCAGAACTGAGTTCTGCTGAGTCATCATCAGGGGATGTTAGTGCAGCTGAATCTAACCAAGTAATTCAACCACATGATCATCTTAGAAAATGGTCAAAGGATCACCCAATGGAGAATATAATTGGTAACCCTTCTCGTCTGGTATCCATGGTATGTGCTTAATTACACATACCTTTTACCTATAAAAACGAGCCTAAATGACCAAAAAAGGACATAAATTGCCAAATATATGTGTGTTTTGCTTTGTACACTGTGCAGATAACGAATATTCATTAAAGGACAAAAAACAAAGCCAAAACCAACAAAATCGAGCACAAGAATGAAAAGAGCGTAAAAAGTAAAAGTCAAAGTAAAAGTCAAAGTCAAAGTCAACAAGTCAAAGACGAAGACAAAACCGAAGAAATCCTAAATGGGCCAACCCGTACCCATTTAATGGGCCGGGTCAGCCCATTAAGCCTTCATCTATAAAACTTATAAGATTTAAAAGTCCAATCTCCTTTTAATCCTGACTCGGCCCAATCCAATAGCCCATTACCACTTACCTATACACATAACCCTGTTAGCCCATTACCTTTTTTACACTTTTGCACCGTTAGTCCTTACACATTAACACCCGTTACCCTGTTATCCCTAAAATCAAACTTTCCCGCCAACACTATTCCTCCATCCCTATCACTCTCAACCTTGTCCACTGCACCTCATTGACAAACCCATCTTTCTCACAAACCCCACACCATAAACTGCCAATTCCACCTTGGCAATCCTAAGGATTTTGATTCGTTGATGAGACAAAGTCCAAAATCAATGGCTCAGATGATAAGACTTGGTGAACAAGATAAATGGATGGCTATGATGAAGACTTGAAGCTACTCACACAAGAAACACACCCTCTCTTCCCTCTCACAGAAGAAGCACAAAGAGAAGACCCAAGACATTGGTTTTTCTATATAAATAGGACCCTTGTAAGCCCTTGAGGCATGGAGTTTTTTTTAGTTTTTCTTTCAGCTTATATTTAAGTTTGTTTAAGCTTATTGTACTTTTATTAAAAGCTTTGTACTGTTTTTAAGTTTAATAAAAATTTAAGTTTTTATGTTAAATCATGTTTTTAAGTTAATGCATTTTATGTTTTAAAAACGTTTGATAAGGTCACCTAAGCTCTTTTTATATTTCACTTAAGCTGTTTTACTTAAGCACTATAAGTTTTTCAATAGCTTATAGTGTTTAAGTCTTTTTGCCAAGAATCACTCAAAAAACTATTTTAAATGATAAGCCTAAAATGGAAGGGCTTATGGACTTACCAGCTTGTTTAATACAAGATGGAGCTTAGTAGATAAGCTCTTTTGAGCATTGTATGTCCTTGTTTAGAGCAAAGGGCTTTGTAAGTTTCTCCTTTTACTTTTTAGCTTATTTATATGCATTTGCTTATTTTCTGTTTAACTGTGCTTATTTATGCTCATTTATGTAGATTATTGCTTATTAATGCTTGCTATTTGTTTAAACCTTCTTTGTCAATGTTTTTCATAAATCTGTCACTTTTTACTTAAAACTGCTTATTTGTTTTGCTTATTAAAAAGTGCTTATTAGTTGTTTTAATTTTCTTAAAGAGCATTAAGGTTGTTAGTTTATCATTTGTCTTTAAAATTCTTGGCTAATTTCAGTTTGAATTAGTTTTAAATTGGATTATCAATACTTAAAGGGGTGTTTGGGTTAATAGCCAAAATGGGTCAATTTAGTTTTAAAACTATTTTGGGTCACTAAGCCAACTTTAACACTATGTATTAAGTCATTTTAATCAGTTTTAAAAGTTTTCAAAGATTAAAATCAAGTTTTAAGGTGTTTCATACAAGTCCTTAGAATCTGTGGAATTGAAAGTCTTTCAAACTGTTTCTATTGGATTTTTGTTCAAAAAATTGTTTTAAGGTTTGGTTTATGTTTCATTGTGAGTTGAAATGCAGTACTATAAGTGTTTGTTAAGTTTACTTTTGTCTTTTAAAAGTTTGGTCAAAGTCTGTCAAAGCAACTTAGAGTTTTAAAGTTTTAAAATTCCATTTTTCAATTGCAAATTCAGATAGGTTAATGTTAGTTTTAGCTTTTGAAATTTCTTGCATAAGTAGTTTGTAGTATGAATTTAATCTGTTTTAGCTTAATTTGTATTTTGAACTTATTTTAGATAGCTTATTTAGGTCTGCAAAAAGCTCATTTGTCTTTTTAAAAGAAAACCAAAAAGTGTGCAATCTGTCTAAAACAGTTTTTTCATAAGCCCTTTTCATGGCTTATATGTGTTTCAAAATGCTTTTGTCTTTGCTGATTCTTGTAGCTTATAGAATAAGCTTGACTTGCATATAAGTCATTAAGTCATAAGGATAGCTTAAGGCTTTTAATAATTAGCTTAAAAGTAGCTTGTTAGCCTTTTTAAACTGTTTTTCTTATGCAATTTGTCTTATTGCTTTTTAGTGCCTTCCTGCTTAATTTCTTTGCTTATTGTTGTTTGTAAGTGCTTATTAGGGTTAGGATATCATTTGTTTTGAGCTTATTTGTTTCTGTGAGTGCTTATTTGGTCTAAAAAAGCAAAACAGTTAGCTATATTGTCACTTAGTGTTAAAAAAACCTTAACTGTCAACCTTAATTGCTTATTTCTAGCTTATTTTAAGTTTTTATAAAAATCTTCACAAAAAGTTCTTATTTTAGTTGTATAAAGCTTTTCCAAAAAAGTAAATTTCAAAAATAAAAAAACCAAGGAAATTGGGAAGTCAAGGGTGAGCTAGGCTCGAACCCTTGACCTCAACCAACCTCAACCCAGTTTTAACACCACTCTCTGCTACCACACTGCCCTTGGGTCTTTTCCGTTATAGCTTTGCAACATTTATTATTTAACCCATTTTTGCCCTTTTAGCTTTCAGCCCCTTTTTAGTTTATTTCTAGCTTATCCCAAAAAGTTGTTGGTCCCATTTTATTTTTCCTAGATTAAGCATTGTTCAAAGGACTTTCCATGAATTTTTCAGAATTTTCCTAGTTAGTTTAGTATTTTTAATTAATTGTTTAGATTAAATCAGTTTTTAATTCATAATAAATAAAATAAAAGTCAAAAAAATATAATTCTTTTTTCTAAAATTATTTTTAGTCATTTAGGATTTATAAAAAATGAAAAAACATTTGTAGGGTTAAAATTTGATTTAGTTGCTTAATCGTCGCGTTTTTAAATTCCCGTTAACGTTTTCGTGTTTTATTTTTAATTGTCTTAATTGTTGCTTTCCTTTACATGTTTTTGCATTTTTTCCCGTAGAAATAGAAAACCAAATCAAAATCTTGATCATTCAAACACGCGATCACGAACTTAATCACGATTCTCAATTCACGCCTCGTCGGGAAATGACCCGGGAAGGTTTTTTAGGGTTTTACTTTGGATAAAAGTAAAATCTTTTCTTAAAAGCCTCTTGGAACACTTACTCTCTTTTTAATTGATATTTTGGTTATATATTATATATATGTATTAAGCAATTATTACTATATATATGTATAATTTTTAAGGATCAATCCACTAGAAAACAGTTAGCTACCGATGCTTTGTGGTGCTTTTACAATCCTGTACTTTCAAAAGTCGAACCCAAAAATTTCAAGTCTGCCGTGACCGAAGATTGCTGGTTTGAAGCTATGCAAGAAGAAATTCACGAGTTTGATCGACTTTAATTATGGAAATTAGTGCCAAGACCGGATTGTGTCATGATAATCGCTCTCAAGTGGATTTACAAAGTCAAGCTTGATGAGTATGGTGATGTTCTGAAAAACAAGGCACGGTTAGTAGCTAAAGGATATCGACAAGATGAGGGTATTGACTTTGAAGAATCATTTGTACCGGTTGCACGAATCGAGGCTATCAGAATATTCATTGCAAATGCCGCCAGCAAAAACATGACCATCTACCAGATGGATGTCAAGACTGCATTTTTGAATGACGAGCTGCAAGAAGAAGTCTTCGTTAGTTAACCAGAGGGTTTCATTGATCCAGATCATCCTACACACGTCTACCGTCTAAAGAAGGCTCTTTATGGCTTAAAGCAGGCTCCATGGGTGTGGTATAACACCTTATCAAGGTTTCTTTTGGATAACAACTTCTCCAAAGGTGTCGTTGATCCTACCTTTTTCACCAGGAAAACAGGCAAACATATTCTTCTCGTTTAAATTTACATAGATGATATCATATTTGCTTCAACTGATCCAAAAGACTGTGACCTATTTTCAAACGAGATGAGTTCAAAATTTCAGATGTCAATTATGGGACAAATGTCATTTTCTTAAGATTATAAGTTTCTCAAAGTCCCGGAGGCATCTTCATTAATCAATCTAAATATGCTCAAGAAATTTTAATAAAATATGGAATGGATACGTTTGACCCTGTAGATACACCAATGGTGGATCGATTAAAATTGGATGAAAACCCCATGGGATTCCGGTTGACCAGACTCGGTATCGAGGTATGGTCGGCTCCCTAATGTACCTCACTGCCAGTAGACCCGACCTTGTATTCGCTGTATGCATGTGTGCTGGGTATCATGCTAAGCCTACCAAAAAGCACCTTGAGGAAATTAAACGGGTCTTTCAGTACCTTAGAGGTACCAATAACTGGGGTCTTTGGTATCTGAAGGATACCGCTATGGCACTAACGGCCTATGCAGACGCGGATCATGCAGGTTATCAAGATATCCGCAGAAGTACGTCAGGAAGTGCTTAGTTTCTTGGGGATAAGTTAGTGAGCTGGTCATCTAAAAAGCAAAAATGCACTGCTATCTCAACCTCAGAGGCTGAATACATTGCCATGTTGGGATGTTGTGCTCAAATCCTATGGATGAGATCACAGCTTACTGACTATGGCTTTGCATTCCATAAGATACCTCTATATTGTGATAACCGAAGTGCTATTGCTCTCTGCTGCAACAATGTCCAACATTCTCGGTCAAAGCACATCGACATACGTCACCATTTCATTAGAGAGAAAGTAGAGAATGGCGTGGTTGAACTTTACTTTGTGAAAATGGAGTATCAGCTTGTGAACATATTCACTAAGGCATTGCCAAGAGAGCGGTTCGAATTTCTACTCCTGCGACTTGGAATGAAGAGTATGACTCTGGAGTCTCTCAAACGTCTTCAGGAAAAAGAGAATGAGTAAAGGATAGTCTTCATGTATCCTATGTATATATTGTATACATTTAAAAACACAAAAACAAAATACAAACTTATAAAACCTACAAAAAACCATAAAAATTAGAAAATAGAAAATACCAAAAATATTTTTCAAGACATGTCTTCTGAAAATTGATAATATTACGGACTTAGAAATGTCGTTTAATAATGAAACGGGTCTTTAAATAAAGTTCGAGCAGAAGTTCAAAACTTTTAAAACATGTGTTAGGATCAGATACTAGATAGATCTTCTAGCCTTCGTAATTGTATAGTACTTATGTAATCACAAGTAAATACGTGAGAGACTCTAATAATTGTTTAGGCGGAAACTAAACAATGTATTGTAAAGAAGAACAACTATATGAACAACGATCCTCTATGGATCTCTCTATTAATAATAAATTGTTTTGTAATATGTAATTAGTAATGCGTACAAAACCCTATTGCTCTCGGTTTCTTTTATAGAGAAGAAACCCTAAATTGCTAAACATGATAAGTACTAAAAACGCGTAAGAGATAAACATCAATCTCTTCTTAAAAACGCGTAAGAGATATATATCAATCTTTTCCGAATATATCTCATTCCTATCTAGAATATAACTATAATTTCTGCATACAATAATCACGTCTATAAATAAGATCAGCAGATTCTATATCTGTCAGCAGAAATGAGAACATGACCAGCAGAAACATAATCAGCAGGAACTTCTTGAACTGCTAGCAGAAACGAACATCTCTATCAGTAGGAACGACACTTAGTCGTTTTTAATCAGCAAAAATGAACATTTCTATCAGCAGGAACGACACTTAGTCGTTTTCAATAATTCCCAACAATCCTCCCCTAAACTTGGTTTTGACTCCGTTAATTCCAAGTTTTTAGATAGATCTTCTCGAAGCAAGAGGATTGAGAAGCAGCAGGAACAAAGTAAGCAGCAGCATCATAAAATCAGCAGATACAATGTAACCAGCAGCAACAACACAAACAGCAGAAACTGTAGAATCCACAACAGCATCAAAGGAAACAGCAGGAACTCGATGAACAGCAGAATCAAATAAGGCAGCAACATCTTGCATCAGCAGCTTCTGGTCTGTGCAGCAACATAAGTAGATTTGATAAGCCTTTACCAAGTAGCTACTCACTCTTGGGCTAGTTGATACTTTGGTGATAACAAACACCCTGGTGTAACAAAAACCAGTCCAATTTCTCAGAACGTGAATCAAGGGTGAATTGGAATACCCTAACAGTTTTTGGCAAACCGTCACAGCCATACAACGGATTTGACACGTCTTTACCTGTAGCCGTTTGCTCAGGACTAGCCAACTCTTCATACACAGAGTAATATGGTGAGTCGATAACCATACAATTTTTTCATTTGAGATCCCCATCCAATATATTGCATGAATTGGTAATTTCGTGTATAGTTTGACTTTCAAAAGTCAACGGCGGTTTGCTGTTGTTGTAATTGGTTTGTATGCTTGTGTATGTTAGTATAAAGTCTTTTTAGTGTAGCAAAGCAAGTTTGCTTACCCCCTTAAGTTTCTAAAATGGATTTCGTGGCTTTAAAGGTAGCCTACGTGCTCGAATGAATGAAATGTGAAAGTGTAGGTTGTTAGATCTGCTTGCTAGGAGATTAGGAATGTTTAGTTTGCCTTGGATTATGATTTGAGTAGCCAAAATGTAAGAAAATTGAATTTAAGTTTGGTTTCCTTGATGGCGGTTTGCTATGCTTCTTGATAGCGGCTTGCATGTTTCTAGGTAGCGGTTTGTCTTTTAATATTATTTTAATCATACAGGGAAACTGCTGCATGGCAGCGGTTTGGTTACTTATTATTCTAATAGTAAAGTGTCAAACCTCTATTTCGAATTTTCCTAAAACGGCAGCGGTTTGATTAAAAATGATTAAAATACTCATAGCGGTTTGGTTGAAGTGGTTTGATTAAATACTATTAAAATATCCATAGCGGTTTAAGGAAGATGTTAAAATAATTAATGTTCATTTTCGTCCATGGCGGTTTGGTGCTTTACCACTCGGCCGTTTACCCAAACCACTATGTGGCGGTTTGGTAACCTGTCACATGGCGGTTTACCTAAATCGACGCAACGATGAGCGTTTGATAAACTGCTGGCGGCCGTTTGGGCCAAACACCTATGTCTTGGCCCATTAAGCCCCTTAACCTCTTAAGTCCCATTCCAAAGGCCCAATTACTTAGCTAACTCCCATCCGGGCTTTGTTAACTTGTGATTGAGCATGCTGGATAGTTCCCTTTCCCATTTTCTTTTCTCCAAGTCTTTGTAAACAGAAACATGTAAAACACATATCCATTTTTATCAAATAGACCCTTAAAAGATGAAATTTGTGTAAAATGCTTTGAATATTGCTTGTTTTTGTCTGTGTTTGTTGTAAGGTACGGATCAAGCAAAAATCGCAAGAAAATGGTTAAAACCGGACAAACACGGACACGAGAACGGAAGAGTACACAAAGAGCCGAGAGAATCCCTATCATGGTCAACTCAAGTCAACCCTCAGTCAACCCTTGGTCAAAGTCACAACAAGACAAAAATCCCAAAGTTACCAAATAGTCCTTCATTAATTCCAAAATTAACAAAATATCCCTAAAACTTAACGTGGTGATAACTCTTAACTAAATGATTTAACACCCGTTACATTCTTTTTTATAACTAAAAACACAAAATCCAGTCCAAATCCCACAATACCCGACTATCCTTTTCTAAAAAATAACCAAATCAAAGCCTAAAAAAAAATATAAGCCAGTCAAACATCTCCTAAAATGTTACAGTTAAAAAAAGGCGCGAATGTCTGTTTTTACAAACGACCAGACATCTGAGAAACTGATGGAACAATATTCTGCTGATCAGAATAAGTTGGCTTTGAGCCAGAGCTGGCAGCTCCAAAGAAAGCAGAATGAGTGGGAGCAGCAGCAGCTTTCATACCATAACTATGACCAATTCTGACATCAAGTTCAAGTGACCTTAGTTTATTATACAAGTCATCAAAACTCATTGAATCAAGGCCACCTCTTGTTTTTAATGCCAAAGCAACTTGTGACCATGAAGAAGGAAGTACTCTTAGAAACTTCAGGTTGATATCATCATTGTCTGGCCTTACCTGCACTTGATTTAACTGGCTCAGAATCTTCTGAAACTTGTCATATCCCTTGTGAAGGCCTTCTTCTTCTGTCACAAAGAATTCTGCAAACTGCTGCTTCAGCAAGGTTTTTCTCATCTTCTTTGATTCTTCATTCCCACCAAACCTAGCCTTAACTGCCATCTATATATCTCTTGCATCATCATAATGATGAAAATCAGGCATATGATCTTCAGGTAAAGCCTAAAGCAACAAGGTTCTCACCTTATTCTCCCTTTGTATCGCAACATGCTCATCAAGAGAAACAGGAGGATGAACAATTGTATTTCCTTTTGCATCTTTTCCCAACCTCTTTGGACTGTTTCCTTGCTGAACAATCCTCTAAAGATTATGATCAGCATTCTGTATCCAGTACTCCATCTTCATTGCCCATATCTCATATTTTTCCTTCTCTAGATAAGGAAATTTTGCATTGTTGGCAGAGATAGATGCTGTTTGAAACTGTTGAAACTGTTATAACTGGACATTATTAGGGTTCTGGGTAGGTTGAGTCTGTTGAAAGTGAATAGCAGGTTGTGAGAAGACAGATTGACTTGGTTGAGTCTGCTGATAGTTAACAACAGGTTGTAAGAAAGTAGTTTGAGAGAATGTAGGCATTGACTGTGTGGGTTCAGGTATGAAAGATTCCGAGGTATCATCTTGAGTAAATGAAGGTGAAGCAAATGGATTAGGAATAGGATAAGTGAATGGTGACTGAGTAGACCCAGTAGGCATGGGTTCTGACATGGTTAATTGTTAGAGAAACAAAGTTTTGTTGCGTACAAAACCCTATTGCTCCCTAAATTGCTAAACAAGATAAGTACTAAAAACGTGTAAGAGATAAACATCAATCTCTTCCTAAAAACGCGTAAGAGATATATATCAATCTTTTCCTAATATATCTCATTCCTATCTAGAATATAACTATAATTTCTGCATACAATAATCACGTCTATAAATAAGATCAGCAGATTCTATATCTGTCAGCAGAAATGAGAACATGACCAGCAGAAACATAATCAGCAGGAACTTCTTGAACTGCCAGCAGAAACGAACATCTCTATCAGCAGGAACGACACTTAGTCGTTTTTAATCAGCAGAAACGAACATTTCTATCAGCAGGAACGACACTTAGTCATTTTCAATAATTCCCAACAACATGTTTTTATGGCTTGCAGTTATTTCAGACTGCAATCCGCTTTTCAATCTGAGGAAAGCATGTCGTCAAAAGACAGTTGTTCCTAACAATGGGTGATTAATTTTCCCCGGGCATGGATTACCTTATATACATGCATCATGAGAATAATGTACGTTTCAGTGCGTTTTTCTTCGTACAGAAGAGAAGTCTTCCTTTTTATAACCAAATAATTTTTTCTTAATTGATTCTTCAAAATTATTTGTGTTTATCACGGTGGAAAAAGTATTTTTGAAAATTAATCAGTTCGTGCTTTTACAATAAATTTTTCAACTCAAACAACGACTACAACTCTTTAAATAGAAAGCGGGTCATTGTCTGAGGGGAGAGTGATTTCAAAATTTATCTCAACAAATGAATTTCTAAAAAACATCACACAATTAATGGAAAAGGTTTTTTGTATTTGAACGGGGCTATAATTTGAGGGGGAGTTAATTAATTTTAACTCAAATGGCCAAAATTGTTAAAAGTTAGAAAGCTTAGGGACTTATGTGCAATCTGCTACTTGTTTCCTAGCTCTATTAAACTACAAGGACTAAATCTGCCTAACTTCAAACTTATTTAACCTAAGAAGACCTTTAAACCAATAATAAAAGAAGTTAGAAATCCCAGGTACTAATTCTGCCAAGTCTGAAACTAGTAATATAAATAGGCAGCGGTTTGATCTCTTGGTCAAACTGTCACTATTGGTCAAACATAAAAACACACACACACTCAATCGCAAACCGCCACCACAATCGCCACCCTTTGAATCTTGATTTCTCGTGTCTTTCATACTAAGGTATGACTTAAACTACATTCCATATCATTAGATCTATTACCAGATTAAAGGAATTAAATCCAATCACTCTAAATTTTCGTTAATCTCTAGAAACAAGACCTAAGTTTTTTTAAATTAAAAAAATTGTTTGGAAATGGAATTAGGTGGTTGGGATAGGTGCGGTATAGGTTGTTTAACACTCGATTAAGAGTGGTTTAGTGTAGATCAAACACATATGTATGCTGTGATTGATATTATATGCGTTTATGATCAAATATATGTATAGTGTTTGGAATTATGTTTTTACTGCTGGGATTTTTTCATTAGGGTGTTATGATGTTGATTTGATGTTCATTTGAGATCCCCATCTAATATATTGCATGAATTGGTAATTTCGTGTATAGTTTGACTTTCAAAAGTCAACGGCGGTTTGCTGTTGTTGTAATTGGTTTGTATGTTTATGTATGTTAGTATAAAGTCTTTTTAGTGTAGCAAAGCAAGTTTGCTTACCCCTTTAAGTTTCTAAAATGGATTTCGTGGCTTAAAGGTAGCCTAAGGCTCGAATGAAATGAAATGTGAAAGTGTAGGTTGTTAGATCTGCTTGTTAGGAGATTAGGAATGTTTAGTTTGCCTTGGATTATGATTTGAGTAGCCAAAATGTAAGAAAATTAAATTTAAGTTTAGTTTTCTTGATGGCGGTTTGCTATGCTTCTTGATAGCGGTTTGAATGTTTCTAGGTAGCGGTTTGTCTTTTAATATTATTTTAATCATACAGGTAAACTGCTGCATGGCAGCGGTTTGGTTACTTATTATTCTAATAGTAAAGTGTCAAACCTCTATTTCGAATTTTTGTAAAACGATAGCGATTTGATTAAAAATGATTAAAATACTCATAGCGGTTTGGTTAGAGTGGTTTGATTAAATACTATTAAAATATCCATAGCGGTTTAAGGAAGATGTTATTTTTATTATTATTATTAATGTTTTTGTCATGGCGGTTTGGTGCTTTACCACTCGGCAGTTTACCCAAACCACTATGTGGCGGTTTGGTAACCTGTCACATGGCGGTTTACCTGAATCACCACATGGCGGTTTGATAAAATGTTGGGCGGCGGTTTAGGCCAAACACCTATGTCTTGGCCCATTAAGCCCTTTAACCTCTTAAGGCCCATTCCAAAGGCCCAATTACTTAGCTAACTCCCATCCGGGCTTTGTTAACTTGTGATTGAGCATGCTGGATAATTCCTTTCCCGTTTCTTAATGTGTAACACTTCATCAAATCAAGATTTAATCATACCTTAATCAAACATGATATGGAAAGTCAAACTCAAGGCTAATATTGTCTTATAACATCAACTATCTGTCATTTTGTCTATCTATTGTTGATATTCTTTTGTAGATAAGATGGCTGAAGAGAATATTCCTGCTCTTACAAGATCAGATGATCAATTGGTTCCCGTCAAGGCATGCTTACCTTATGGGAAAAGTAATCTTCTCTTGGATCTACAAAAGTTGTAGAAGAATCCTATCTTTCGCATTGCTGTGGACATTCTTCAGAACACAAATTTCTTCAAAACATTTGCTGCATCAGCAAATGTTCCCTCTATCTACATATAACAGTTTTAGAATACTCTGAAACAGGAAGCAAAATCGGGTGTATACAACTTCTAACTGGATGAACAATGGTTTAATATTGATGCAGATCTTCTTCGAGAGGCTTTGGAGATAACCCATGCAGATGCAACTTATCCATTTGTGTCTCCTCCGACTGGCGAAAAGGTTATGGATTTTATGAATGAACTAGGCTATCCAGAACCAATTCACTTTGTTTCTAAGATGCATGTGAACAATCTATACCAGCTGTGGAGAGCAATTCTGTCTATGATCAACCAGTGCTTAACTGGCAAGACGTTTGGCAGTGATAAACCCAGATACCATGTTCTTCAAATGTTGCGGGGTATTGTCACAAGATCCAATGTTGACCATGCAAAGCTTCTGTGGGAAGAGTTTGTACAAGCAATCTAGACTTTCTTCTCTTATCGGGCCAATCAGGATATTGCTTCCAAGAAGTCAACGCCTCACGTCATTCCCTACTACCAGTTCATAAAGATGATAATTTATTATTTGGGGAGCAGAAATAACATTCACAGAAGACCTGAGTCACCTATGCATGTTACGGGTGACTATTTTCCTCTTGGTAATCTTAAGTTCATCCCCAAAGGTGAAAGGGATGAAGTTTTTGGAATGCCTATTCCAAAAGAGTTGATTACAGAAGCTATTCAAAAGTCAAAGTAAACAAGAAATATGTAGAAATGGCTGCTCGTAAACCCACAACAAAAGAAAGTGTGAAGAAGAAGACAACTCCTAAAGCTGACAAGCCTGTAAAGCCTGCACCTGCTAAACAATCGAAGTCTGTGAAATAAAAATCCACAAAGCCTACTCCCTCTAATAAAGCCAGCAAGGGTAAAGTAAAGAAAGTTCAAAAGGGAAAGAGGCATGATCGCTTAGTTGATGAATCAGATGAAGAACCTCAACCTGATCATGAACCTCTAGTTGATGATTTTGAATTCAATCTCTAACAAGGTATACAAATGAGTTTGGAATCTTTTCAGGCACATGGTCAAGCACCCGTCGACGATGTAGCTATTCGTGAACCTGCATCAGGTATCACCCAAAAGCTCCTAGTAGTTAAAGGTAAAGGGAAAAGATTACAACTAACGAGCTAGCGGCACTCTCACATCTAGATCTGCAGAAGCCAAAGAAGAAAAGTATCGCGGACCAGTACATATTTCAGAGACGGAATCCAGCAACTCATGATGCCTTAATTGGACCCTCTGCACAACCTGAGGATGTTACATCCGCAAATGTGGTCCATGAGACTCCATCTCCCGCAGATGCTAAAACCGATGCTGATTTAGAATTATCGGTAAGTGAGGCTTATATAAAAATCCTGAATGTTGGTGAAGAGCAACAACAAGGTGATGAAGTTCTAAAGACGATGACTCTAAAGGAAAGAACAGTTGATCTTAATGAAGGCCAGGCTGGATCAGACCCTGGTAAGTCAGTCGAGTGTCGACCTCCACCAGAGCATGAAGTTATGAAAGAAGACCAGGCTGGATCAAACCCTAGATTAAGTCATGTGGCTCTTGTTGGACCAGACCCTAAGCCCATGCATGATGACTTCGTTGCTACAGTATATCCTTAAGTACATAAAAGCTTGAAACATACAATTGAATAGCACGTCTATTTGGAGAATCCACTGAGCTCAACAGGCACATTGTCTTCCATGAAGAATCTAGATGAAACGCTTGGTGATCAATTCTTTAACAACAAACCAACGGAAGAACCTGGAAAAGCAAATGTGGAAACTAAAGTCGAATCTATTGTCACTATCCCCATTCATCAAGCGTCTTCAACAGCTCCTCCACTCTCCACTTCCATCATCGATCTCTCACCACCAAAACTTGTATCTACTCCTGCTCAAGAACCGATCGTTACAGCTACAACTGCAACAACAACAACAACCCTTCTATTTCCACCACCTCCATAACGACAAAGTTCGACAGATTCTGACTTAGCCTCTCGTGTCGCAGCACTAGAAAAGAAAAATGCAGACCTTGAGAAGAAGACCCTAACCCAGGAGAACATAATTAAAGCTCTTGGATCCAGGGTTTACACGCTGAAGATTCATGACCTGTATTCAAGGATCGAAAAATATGTCAATGAAACCGTTAAAGAAGCTACTCACGTCGCTCTTTAAGCTTCAATCCGTACACGCTTCAGAGAGTTATTTGAGTTTGATATGAAAAAAATTATTCGTGTCAGATGTTTAAAAGTGATTCCTACTGATCTTATCCTGAACATGTCGCTCTCTATGCAGCTCTTGAGGCATCTATAGATCGTGAAAACAGGGACGAGTTCCTAAAAGCAAAGGCTAAGTCTTGTAAGAGACGTCGTGATGATCAAGATCCTCCTCAAGCTCCTCTAAAAGACTCAGATCAAAGCAAGAAGAAAAGGCATGATTCTGATGCTTCAGCCTTAAAATAGCCTCTAGCTCAGCAGTCCTCAGCTTGGAAGACTTCTGACACTAGAGAAGCTCCCTCTAGCTCCTCCAAGCAGAAGTTTGTTCCTCAATCTAAACAACCCATCAAAGACGTTCCTGTACCAGATGATTTGAATATCTTAGATTCAGAGGACATCGGTTCTGCACACATTCCAAAGATCAAGACCAGACCAGACTGGTTGAAGCCTGTACCAGAGGAAGACATACCGAAAACTCTAAAACCAGGCTGGGTCATTCCTCCGAATGATTTACCTGAACCTGAGAACAACTAGGCCAATGCATTTGCAACATCGTATCAAGATCCTGAAGAAAACAAGATACTTCAGAAAACTGGTGATATGGGCTCATTCATCAAATGGTATTGCAGACAGATTGGGAAGTCGAAGCTCAGCAAAACTGATTTGGAAGGTCCAGCGTACAAGGTAGTCAGAGAATTTCACTCGAACAACATTTCACTTCAATTTCAGATGGAAGAGTGTCACCTGCTGCTTACTAATCAGATTGATTTGGTTAATCCGGAGGGTAACCGGATTGTGCCTGACGTGGCCACGTGGGTAAACCTTTACCTCTAGGAGGTCCACCTGGTCAGGTAACAATTCAACCACAATACTTCTTTAATAAGGATCTAGATTATCTTGTACCAGGAAGCAAAGAAAGAAGGAATGCTTTGTCTATATCCAAGCTGAAAGCAGCTTACTATCCAGACTTTGGGCTAGAAGAACTCGTACCGTCACTATGGATTGAAAGTGAACGAGAATACGATATTAGTGCAGCCTATGGTATTTCTCACTGGTGGTTTAAGCATAAGGAATTCTATATTACCAGACATAGTGCCCCCTCTAATCGTCATGCAGTTAGATCCCACATGCGGATTCTTAGTGTTGTCAGTTTCTAGACCTATGAAAGATACGGTTATACATTCTTGAAAGAGATTGTTCTTCGCAGAGCTGACTACAAAGAGTACAAGATCTCGGAAGCTGACTTCAAAAATTTGCATCCGAATGATTTTGAAGATATGTACCTGCTTCATCTTCAAGGCAAGCTCAACCATTTATCTAGTGCCGACAAAGTTCATCTCTTTAACGCAGTCAACCTGTAGACAAGGAACATCGTCATCAGAAAACGTATGGAAGATTTGCAGCTCGGGATTGAGAGTTATCAAACGAAGCTCAATCTCACTCAACCGAATTGGGATACATATGACTTTCTATTCAAAGAAGATTACACCATAGTCAGCAAGCCGAGGGCGGTAATCTACAGAGACAGAAATGATCAGAAGAAATGATGCGAGAGACTGAGGTGCACAAGTTCTGTGATGTCACGTTGACAAGAATTCTAGAAAGGCTAGATCATATGGTTAAAGACTTCAGGCTGTTCAGAGATGTTGACTACCGACTCATCACAAGAACGAAATGATCTTCTCTTTTCGATACTCAAGTCGACATCATCTTACATTGTATTATATATCTTGTACAGTACTAAGTAGTGTATCTTTAGGTGTTATGTGTCATCGTATAAATTTTTCATGAGTTTCTCGTTAAACTCAAAATCTTTCAAAATTTTGTTTACATGACACTAACACATACCCTCATAGTTTGAGGGGGAGCATTACTATGTTCCACTATCGGCTTGTGAATAATTGGCACATTTTTTCTCCTAGTTTTTCTAACATATTTGAATCATTTGATATTCAAAATGTCAAAGGATTTGAACTTTTTGATAAGGGGAGAAAAAGTGATTAAAATATGAAAAATAATAAAAAAATGTGATTAATGGACTCATAAGTGTTCTCCAGCCTCCATGTGCTAAACAATTTCATATATCGGTGCACATGTTGAGGGGGAGCATTTCTGAAAAGCAAAAACAATCAAGGTACAAAAACCTTTGATATTTATTTCACATGTACCTGATTGAGTTTTTCAATTAGTTTTTATGGCAAGGTGAACAATACCAAAAGACCGACCATGTATTTACTTTTATCGGAGTTATAAGGTTGGTAAGGTTAGGTATTTGTTCCCACGATTCAGCCAGAACCGGAGGGATCTACCCAGGGATAATCCACTAGATAGTGTAGAAGTCCTTAGGTATGATAAAAAGGAGTAAAAGTGAGAATCAGGGAATAGTGTCGAGTGAGATGGAGCTAGTACTGGAACAAACCCAACAAGGTACTAGTCATGAAGTTTCGGTAAGCACTGAAGGGGTTGAAGAATTAAAAAGAAATTGTACAGATAAAAGGTGAAAAGAAAGAATCCCTTCATACACCTAGGCAAAAACCGAGTCAATACATCTGCTGTCAGAATCACAATGATGATTGTTGACATTGAAGACTAACATCATGAACCTAGTGATGCAATGCACAACCCTCCCTAGCCACTCAGAATCTCTTAAAAGATTTTTGTTTCATTTTTCACGTAGACTAAACACGTTATCTATTGACTTTCTAACTCCGAGTTAGTCGGTATTGAAAAGGTGACAGTCAGCTCCAGCCTCCGATCACTAAAACCAAAATGCATTATTGAGTCTAGAGCCCTGAGATCATCATAAATCTCACTAGGACACTATTCCAATGTACTTATCTTTCACACAATATGAAAACAAGTAATATATCTTAAGAGTCCTACACATTATCATTGTGATTTTGCCAGAACATCCGAGTGATACTTATGTATTCACAATGAAGATGGAAATCTTGCTAGAGCCAGCATCAAACAAGCTCTTGATAGGTGACTTGTGAGATCCTAAATGGATCAAACTTGTGTCAACTGGAAAGAAACGATGGTGCGATTCTACATGAATCAAACTTTTTCCAGTATACGAATTGACGGTTGATGAATTTTTAACAAATGCTTAAAACTTTCGATGTGTTACACAAACACTTTTACAAGTAACACGTCGATTGATTTTCAAATCAATTTTCTCTTTATTGCTAACTGTTTTATTACAGGTTCGTATAAAGATGGAGATGGAGACATCATGTTCCAGCAAAGTCAAGTTCATAACCGCATGCTCATACTCGACCAACATATTCAAAGACATCATGAAAGCTCAAGCATATGTCTTCTAAGCTTCTACAACTCTGATATCACACGTCCTTCTTGAAGTGACCAAGTATTAAAGTTAAAGAACTTCAAGAACAAAGAATATTGAAGCTTTCAGATCAAGAAAGGTATGAGCATGTCGGTCCGTAAGTCACAAGACCACAAGACGGCGAAAGATCACACAATGATGATCAGAGATTAGATTTGGCTGATGATCTCAAGAAAGCTCAAGATCACATACCAAGTACAAACACTAGCTACAAGACAAAGATCACTACATCAAAGTACAAGATATCATAAGAAGACTCAAAGACTATGAGCTGAACACAAGATCAATCAGAAGATTACTGAGCTTAAGTTAGTATTATCTAGGGTGACCTCCTTTAAGGGGAGATTGTTAGATATTAGAAAAAGACTCGGTCACCTTGTATTTTACTGTTTATTGTAGCTCATAGTTAATCGTTAATCGTATGACATTCGGTAATGGGTCGGGTAATAAACCCAACGTGTAAGCCCATACCCATGGCCTAAGGGCCGGTTTTGTAACACCTATATAAGCCTCTTCCATGTGTTAGAAGAGGTGGTTAGTCATTTTATACACACACACTTTCTCTCTCTAGAGAAGTGTGTATTTTCTTTGTTCTCTCACTAGAATTTGGCTAATCCTCTAACCATTCGATTGTGCTATGATATCTAATATCCTACACAAGCTCAATATAAGCTTTGCAACTATACCAATCATTCAACTGATGATTGCTATAGGATCCTCTACTGCATGAAATGCAAGAGAGAGGATCACATAACCTCAGACCATGACATTTATATTGCATTACTCAAAAGTAGTCAAAACTACAAGGCACAACCTTATCAGTATGCATCTCCTTCCAAACAGATCTTGAAATCCAAGGCAAAGCCTTACCTACCGTGCACTCATTATGGCTTCAACGACCATCTCCCTAATGATTGTAGAAATTACCCTGAGTGTGAAATATGTAAAAGTTATGACCATTTTACCTTAGATAGTAATCGTGTCATTCAAATCAGAGGTGGAGTACTAGGTAAGTCCTTTTAGTCTAGTGAATCCTCCATTAGAGTAAGTTGTACTACTTTTGGAAGCAGTGTGCACTCAACCACTGATCATAATGATTTTGAGCACTTTAAGAAAGGCGAGAAACTTTAGGCTACTAAAGCCAAAGAGCCCACAAAGAAGTGGGTTCACAAGAGAAACTAACCAAGTTTATTATTTGTACTCGTTCCGCACGAGGTTATCGCCGTCCGCGTACCACGATATCTCGTCACCTCTCTGATTCTCTCGCTCACTACAACAACAAACAAACAAACAACAAATCACATTATCACCAAACCTAACCTAACACAAATTCATCAATATTCATTCATTTTTAACTAATTAAACTTCCTTATCCGCCTAAACCGAAACACATTATCTCGAAATCCTAACCTAACACAAATTCATCAATATTCACTCAATTTAATTCAATTTAACGGTCTAAACACAATCACATTATTTCGAAACCCTAAACTAACACAAATTCATCATAATTCATTCAATTTTAACCAATTTAACGCAAATTCATCAATTATCAGCTTAATTTAACTAATGTAACTACCTTAAAGGCCTAAACCGAATCGTAACAAAATAGCGTCACCTCCTCCAAACACCGGATCTCCGATCATCTCCTCCGGTGACGGAAAACCTACCGAAGACCTGTTTTTGGAGTACATTGATTCAGACCTAGATTTCAAAGCACCGTTAAACGACGTCGTTGAACGCGTTTCGGGAAGTAACAACGAAGATGACGTGGAAGAAGAAAACAGACTTGAAGGCTTCTTATTACGGTTATGATGATGATGATGAGGTGTCATTTATGTAAAGTGTGTGTGAGAGAGAAAGTGAGATTAGTGTGTGTATTATTGTCACATAGTGTAAAGTGAAAGTAAAGGGGACTATTTTTTGATTAATTTGAGTAAATGTGTGTGCATGTGTGTGTGAGAGAGAAAATGTGAATTGCTTGTTGGTTAAGGCAGTCGCAGAGAGTGTGTGAGTGATAGTGGGAAAGAGATGCTTAAAAATGAATCAAGATAGAGAATGATGGGGGAGGAGTTATTTTTTTATATTTTATTTTGAATCTATAGATTTTGAATTTTTTTATATGTAAGCATGTTTTCATGTTCGCTTTTCATTGCGGCATGTTTTGTAATTTATATAAAACATTTTCTTATTATAAAGAACTATGGTACACCAATATCATTAGCATAATTATTTTAAATAAATTACATAAAAGAATCAAACATTTAAAAAAAAAAATCAAATATATATCCGCAATATAGTATTTAAAGTTTTTGATAATGCAAGTTTAAATTCATCTGGATGCACATCCCAGTCACTATCATCATTTTTTAGAAACTTTTTTAAATCCCAAGTCCCATAAACCCATTCTACATCCTCAAATTTCACCTCTATTTTCACCGGAGATTTAGGGTGTGTTTAGTTGGGGGAAAATATCCTATTTTTTCAGAAATTTTTTAATTTGAAAATGGAAAAACTAAAAACCTGTTTAGTCGCACTTTTTTTAATATTTTCAAAAAAAGGAAATTCTCATTTTTTTCAATTTTATATAGCAAAATAGAAAATCTCATTTTACCCTTCTCTATTTTTTTAAAAAGGAAAAATAGAACTCTATCTAAACATGTTTTAAAAATTCTCAACTGTTTAGATGGGAGTTGTATTTTTTCTTTTTTAAAAATAAAAAAAATAAAGAATAGTAAAATGTGATTTTCTATTTTTCTATATAAAATTAGAAAATACAAATTTTGTTTTTGTTTAAAAATATTGAAAAAAAAATACGACTAAACAGATTTTCAGTTTTTCCATTCTCAAATGAAAATTTTTCTTAAAAAATAGGATATTTTTCCCTAGCTAAACACACCCTTAGTTTCCGGTAGAACAAATTCTCTTGAACAATGGTCTGTTATAAAAGAAAATACAACTTCAGTTTCTTTGTTGTTACGTTTTTCATCATGCTTTTTAGCAGCTGCAAGGTTCGACATTTTTTTGGAAAACATGCTGAAAGCATCAGTCTTTTGTGCCAACAGGTTGTGAACACCCCCTTCGCTTATAGCAAGTTCCGGGCGGTCCTCGAGTACTTTCAGTGCAACATCTGCAATGCATGTAGTTACTTAATGATGTAAAATTATATGAAGAATGCAAGAAATGTAAAATGTGATTGTATATATGTCACAAAGAGGTTGATTGGGACCTTTGGCAGAGAAAGCATTAGACAAAACCTTTATTATGACAAAATATAGGGAACCATTATGTGATACTCTTTATAACGAGAATCTAATGTTACTCGAGAGAAATATACATAAATGGCTAAGTTATCTCTTTAACTTAAAATGTTCTATAATTAGCGTTTCATTAATAAAATTGCCGTTCAAAAAAAAATTAGCGTATGGTGTCGTCATGTTAATAAGTTGCAAGTGAACTTGTACTAGCTATATAGATATAATATTTACTTCTACTTGCATATGCAACATACAGTCTGTCTTTATTCAACAGTCGAGGTAAGACCCTTGTTAGCTAAACTAAACAAATACAACAACATTTCATAAGCATCTACTATAATCCATTACACAAAGCAATTATGCTAACGAAACAAACAGAAAACTATGAATCACGAATATATGAAGCAACACCTATTTTCAGACCCATAACCATTTGCTAGTGCACTTTCAGAAGCACGTAGACGATCATCCTAAGACATTAGACTCTTTATACCCATTTTGACCCATTTAACATCAGTAAGATAAGCTGCAAAAATTATCAGGAAGGTAAGCTTTATTCAACCCAAGAAAAGATAAGTGGAAATCATACTTTCATAAATTTTGAGCGCTTGAGAAACTACACGCAAATAATCTCACCGTATCCCGAATCTACCGTGGAATCAATCATAAGTCAGTTACAATATACCTTAAAACTTTTGAAAAAACATGGAATGGATGGTTTTGATTCAATAAACACACTAATGGCTACTGCCAGACTAGATGCTGATTTACAAGGCACTCCAACTGATCAAACGAAATATCGAAGTATGATCGGAGGGCTTATGTATCTCACATCTAGTAGACCCGATATTGCATTTGTCACCTTTGTTTGTCCACGTCATCAAACACGACCTACGGTCAAACACCTCAAAGAGGTTAAACGGATCTTTCGATACCTAAAACAGACTTATAACATGGGTCTGTGGTATCCGAAGGACTCCGGCTTTGAACTAATTGCATATTCAGATGCAGACCATGCAGGGCACCATGAGAACTGTAAAAGCACATCTGGGGGCATACAATTTCTGAGAGAAAAATTGGTGAGATGGTCCTCAAAGAAAGAAGATTGTACGGCAATGTCGATCGCGTAAGCTGCATACGTATCTTTATCCACTTGTTGTGCTCAAGTCATTTGTATGAGAACCCAACTCTTGGATTACGGATATCGTTTCAACAAAATTTCGATGTATTGCGACTCAAAGATTGCTATCTTATGCAATCCGGCACAACATTCGCGTACAAAACATATCAACATCCATTATTATTTCATCAAAGAGCACGTTGAGCGAGGAACTGTTAAATTATATTTTGCTGGTGCGGAATACCAATTAGCTGATTTATTTACAAAGCTCTTCTTAAAGAAAAGTTTGAGTATCTAGTTCACAGAATTGGTATGCGATGTATGACTCCAACTGAGTTGAAACGTCTGGCAAAATTATCTTCTTGATTCACAAGATCATACATAAAAAACATGTAAATAAATTTTTAAAAACAAAATACAAAGTAAAAAGTGAAAAGGTCAAAAAGATTTTCTTGAAAATTTTCAAAAATATAAAAACAAATAAAAAATAGATAATGAAAAAGTACAAAAAGATTAGATATTTAAGCAATCATATGTCTTCTCATTTTAATCAGATTCATGATCCATATCTTTTCAAAATATTCTTTTAATGTATAAAGTATGATCATGATCTGAGGGGGAGTTGTTATAATGACAAAAGTTTCGTCACCGTTAAAACGTGTGTTTGTAAATATTCCATTCACAAAAACCAAAAAGAATATTTCACATCATTATCTTTCAAAATCACAATTTCTTTAACAAGAAAAAAAATAATGATCTCTCGAATAAAGTTTAGAAATATCAAAGAGTTTAAATTCTTAATGTGTATTTATTCTAGAGGGAGTTATAATTTTTTTGTGAGTTATCGGGCTTTGAAAAAGACAAAAAAATTTATTTTTAGACTATATGTGAAAAGGGATCACACTTCATAGGGGAATTTGTAAAATTTTAGCTTAAAAGCAAATTATATAACAACTTGAGGGACTAAAAATGCAAAAATGAAAACTATCAATTTCAGTCAACGAGAGTCAAACCGAAATAGAGTTGAGTATAAATAGTTTTTCTATTTTCGATTGATAGTTTTGATCAAATTCGATTGTGTTTAAAAACACGGTTTTCATAACGATTTCTAGTAATCTCTCAATCATAACGTAAGCATAAACACGTTATTATTTCTTGTTAATCATTTGTTAGTCATTTGGGATAATTGAAATTGATTTTTGATTAATTTTTAAGGTTCATAGAATTTGGGAGTGTTTCTGTATGATCACAAATAGGTTTGCTTATGATTATGTGTGTTTAATCGCATTTATCTTAATTCAAAATTGCTTTAAGATCAAATTCGATTCAATGTCTCAAATTCGATGAACACCCAAATTCGATTAAAGATGTTTAAGCTGGATCAGTTTTAAGATGCGTATTTGTGGCTTACCACTGAGATTATTCAGGCTTATTTGTTTCAAAGATGTTCTTGGTTCAATTTCGATTAGACTAATTTTGATTACGACTAGTATAGATCAATTTCGATTAGGGTTAAAATTAGACTAGAGTGATTTTGGTCAAATTCGATTAATATTTTGGTCAAATTTGATTTTGTGCGATTTCGATAGGACATGTCTTTGACTTAACTGAAATTGATAACGGGCTTAACCGAAACTAAATTGGATTTAGATTTGGGCTTAACCAAAATTAAATGTTCTTAAATTGGGCTTAACCGAAAATGATATTGGGCTTATAAGTGTGTTGGGCTTAATGATTGTTAGACTTAAATGTTTTAACTGATATCTGTGGAATGTTAAATATAGTTAATGTTTTGTATTTCTATATTACACTCGCGTCAGCGTTTGAAGTTGTATTTGATTTTGACCGTACTGTAAAACAGCTTAGTGACCATCCGATGTTTATATAAGAATACACCATTGTCAGCTATATTTTTCATTGAATGTACTTATGAATGATCATGATTGAATGAATTGATATGTGTGCAAAGACAAAGATAATGCTCAAATGTCTGTGATCGACTCCATATCTCATGTTTCTTAATCAACAAAATCACAAGGGTTATCATAATTTCCAAAACAACAACAAATGATTTTAGAAACAATGAGTTATATAGTTTAAGACAAGTATGTATATATCGAAAAGCGCGTCAACGATCAAAGCTACATCAGGTGTCTAGAGAAATCGAAACCGCGCTAGTGGCTGAGTGACCATCCACTTTAGATATAAGAATATTTCGTTCTGTAACTATATTCTTCATTTCAAAAGATTTAAATTGGAAAACGTAATCAAGTGATTTTTGGTAAAATCTTATTTTCTGATAAGAAGTTGTAATTATGTTGGCAAAATGGTACTCTTTCACAAAATCTTTAAGAATATAAAGTATATTTCTTAATTTTTTCAAATCAAAGTATTATTCAAAATCAGAGTATATATAGTATCATTACACAAAACTTTTTGGTGAGGAAACTCAAACAAAAAGAGAGAGAAAAACCATACGTGAAAAAGCAAATTAAAGTATGTTCGAAAAAGAATTACCAAAACATACAAAATGAAATAAAAAGTATAATTCGAATAAAGCGTATGGCATATGCTCGAAAAAGCAAGTAATAAGCACATGAGAAAGAAATTGATCAAAAATATGTTCAAAAAGAATAGCTTGAACATATAAAACAGACAGAGCGGAAAGAGACAAAAAATGTTATATAAATGAATTGTTTTTGAACTAACACATTCTTGTAAATCATTTAGAATTTATCATGTCTCGTCCAAGACAATTACTCACAACAGATCAACTTGTTCCAGTGTTTAAGCAATACGACTTGGCTTCAGCAAACAAGAAGATTGATCTTATTAATCCTCTATGTCCATCTACAAGCAAGGTTCTTGGAGAGATTCTAAGACGACATCCATTGTGCTTTGATTTGACTTCATCTGCTTCTGTTTCATGGATTTATATGCAGCAAATGTGGCATACTCTCAAGTTGGATGATGCGGTAGTCGTAGGACTTCAACAAGAAGTTTTACAACTCCCTAGGCAGAGTACCTAATCGCTGTAGTAGTAGTATAGGCAAGACTCGGGGGTGGTTATCGTTCTCTAAGGGAATAGGTTGGGAAGGCTTGATCACATTCTAATAGAATTCTAGGGGTTGAGAGAAGAATATTTTTGTTTATATTTATAGGAAAGCAGATAAATCTATGGTTTGAGAGGTTGGTTTGTTTAACTATTAACTAAACTAATTGATAAACTAATCTACTAGTGATAACTTTATGATAATTAAATGTATTTACTTAATCATGCATTACTTATCAGATTGTTTCTTTTAATCCTGTTGCCTTGTCACACTTGAGATGTGATGTGTAAGTATTTCCTAGGTCATGAACGAATTACACAAATCCATCATCTATTTAATATTCCGTTAAGGCAAACCACAAGTAAGGTAGTATGAAGACTATTACAATGCCCCTAAGAGTATATTAAATGCATGTGAAATACCTTAAGAGGGATGAACCATATAAGGGGCAAGGTATTATGAAGACTGTTAGCCAATGGTATCCTTTCTACCCAATTTGCGTTTCCCTAGATGTGTCAACAACGATACAGACAAAAGCTGGTTTTCTAAGGCCTAACGCGCACATTCATTAACAAGAAGCAACAGTAAAAGTATCTACAATCTGACTTTCATGCAATCATAAGCAATTACAGAGGAGGGTTTACCCTCGCATGTTATAAAGGAAGTAAGAAGATAAATCAATCACACAACACATAGACATATTAAATGATTAATGATAAATAACCTTATTTGAATTAAAACATGGATCCAAGGTAGTAAAATAGGGTTTTTAAGGCCCTAAAAACAACCTATGGAGCTATTACAAGGACTAGGGTTCATCTCCCTAAGTTATACAAAGTTATCCCTAAAGTTACACACTTGAAACCCTAAAAACGGCCTTATATTTATAGAGATATCGACGCGACGACATCGCTTTATGCTCCTGACGCCGTCGCCACGTAGATGGTTCTAGATCCACTTTAAGTCGGCTATGTCATGACGCCGTTACCAAATAGATCACGAAAGAGTCGCTTAGTGCTTGTGACGTCGTCTCCACGCTTTGAGAACATAATTCTTGGTGAACCTTGGTTTAAGTCTGTAATCTCGTCCGTTTCTTCTCTAAATGAGCCCAAGTCATGTGTATTTCCTCCAAATACCATTCAAGTGCTAAAAACCTAAAAACAAATGATTAAGCACATAATCTAGGCATATTTGCATGATTTAAGGGGTTAAATGACCCTGAAATAGTGTATAAAATGACACCTCATCAAATATCCCTACACTTGGGATTTGCTTGTTGATATCATCAAATAACGTCACATTTTACCATCATTTATCCCATACATTTTACCTACTTTTATATAATTATTGCAAGATATTGGTACTTAATTGCTTAAAGTTTATGATTGCAGTAATTATGGAGTAATTTGTGAAGACGAAGCTAAAAGGCGCAATTCTGGAGCTAAAATGAAGACATTTGAAGAATATTCTTATCTGCTACCATAAGCCGTATCCAGCAAAGAAGATACGGCGTATCAGCGCCAGCTCATCACAAGAATACGCGTAAGATCAATTCCCAATTCGGCGTATCACTCTTCACCCATACGCCGTATACACCAACTGGTCGTTAGTCAAAGATATACAGTTAATGTGATTGATGGCAATTAATCTTGATTGATTTGATCTTATCGCAAACTCCAAGGAAATTAACCCCATACGCCGTATGCACCTTACTCCATACGGCGTATCGAGGCATTTTTCAGACACTATAAATACGAGACTCAAAAACGAGTTTGAGTGTGCAAAAATTACATTCTTCATACCATACACTTTAAAGTCGAGTTTTCCAAAAGAAAAGGAGCAGCAAGGTCAAGCACCAACCATAATTTTTTAGAAGACATCGTGTAATTCTTACTTTCTTAATCATTCGATTCTAATTGTTTGATCACGTTTGTATAAATTAAAATGATTGTGGGCTAATACCCTCGGGTATTAGCCATGTTAATGAAGATTATAATGTTTGGTTTATTTTAATCCGGCTTGCTTAATTTATCGTTGTTGTTTAATTATGTTTATCGCCTTATACTTGTTTATGTGCTTGTACATGCGACCTATCATTCAACTGAGTCCAGTGAGACTTAACACGTAATCTAGATGCCGAGATAGCTCTCTATGTTGTGTCTTGTATGCCCAAACCAATAGGATCACAAATGACACCCTGTCCTTACCCTTTGATTATGACCTTAGTTGGACCAGCAGGTGACCCGATAACTGTTCAACTAATATTGTTCTTAATTAATTGGTATTGATTTAGGTGGTGGACTACCGGTATATAAAACAAAGTCAAGCAATAAGTGGGTAAAGTTCCAATGGGCTAGGGTATTAATAGGATCACCACTGCTTTAATTCCCTATGATAGATTATAATTAGACTAATGGATGCTTTATGCAGATGCGTTAATCGTGACAAGATTGTTTGTATCTAGGCCTTAGGAAGAAGTACCGCCCAAGTCTTATGAATGATATGCCGCCTCGAAATAAGTAGCCATTGCAATAAAACAAACAAATCAACATTTAATCGGATTTAACATGGTTAATACAATTTTCTATTATTTGGCTTGTACCGCTCCTTTATCTTGTGATTATTTGATTTCATATTTATTGTGTTTAGAATTAATATTTGTCACCACCAAACCTGTGCCAGTCTCTTAGGCTGAAACCCTCCTTTTACCACTAGTAAATATGTACAGCATAGGTTTAACCAGTAATTAGACTAATCTAGATAGATTAAAATACTGATACGCTCTTAGTGTTTGACACCCTACTTACCGTGAAGCTACATCTTAACTGGGTACACTACCCGTTAGAGTGTTGTTTTCTGGTTTGTCGGCTAAATATAAATGTAAAACTTGATAATCACTTAATATACACCACACGATGACACATTAAGTTTTTGGCGCCATTGCCGGGGAGTGAATAGTTTAATCCTTATTCTTATTAAGAGTTATAAAGATGAAGTGTGGTGTGAAGTTATACCGATGGATGCGGCTCACATTCTATTAGGGCGTCCTTGGCAATTTGATAGGAAAACAAAACATGATGGGTTCCAAAACACATACAGCTTTAAGAAGGATGGTGTGAACATTACTTTAGTTCCTTTTGATTCTCGTCACACACAGGCAGATGGTTCTAATTTTTTTATGAAGAAGACTGGTTTTGAGGGACTTATGAAAACCAGTCCCTATGTGTTTACTCTTGTGGTTGTAGAAGAAAACTAGATTATCAGTGAAGCTCTCCTACAAGTTCAGCCATTGCTTAGGGAGTTTGCTGATGTGATTCCCGATGACATACCTCCTGGATTACCGGCTATGAGATACATTCAGCATTACATTAATTTTATTCTAGGTTCTGCTATCCCAAACAGACCAGCTTATCGGATGAATCCGAAAGAGTTTGCGGAGCTTCAGAGACAAGTGACTAAGTTGCTTGAGAAAGGGTTGATTCGGGAGAGTATGAGTCCGTGTGCAGTACCTTCCTTGTTGGTACCCAAACATGGGGGGACTTTTCGGATGTGTATTAATATTAGAGCTGTGAACAAGATAATGATCAAGTATTGTTTTCCTATTCCGCGATTAGATGATCTTCTTGACCAGCTACATGGCTTTACCATTTTTCTAAAATTGATTTGAGGAATGGATATCATTAGATTCGGATGCGACCTAGAGATGAATGGAAGATAGCTTTCAAAACTCGCGATGGACTGTATGAGTGGATGGTTATGCCCTTCGGACTGTCTAATGCACCGAGTACATTCATGCGCCTTATGAATCAGGTTTTTAAACCTTTTATTGGTCACTTTGTTGTTGTTTACTTTGATGATATTTTGATATATAGCAACAGTCTTGAACAACATTTGTCCCATATTTGGCAAATATTTTTAGTTTTACGGGCTCAAAAATTATATGCTAATGGGAAAAAGTGTTACTTCCT
>BQNB010015826.1:0-26422 GCA_026074375.1 Tanacetum coccineum
TAAAACATAATAAGTAAATCATTACTTTCAAAAAAAAATAAAATAATATTTCTATCGTTGGTAAAATGTTATCGTTTAAGTGGGTCAATCGTCTCGTAAAATAATATATATAAATTTAAAACTCATATAAATATTATATAAATGATTCTAAAAATGTTTCGCCAAAAGTTTTATTAAAAACGAACCAACACTATTCATGTCAGGAAATAGTGTATAAAAATAATATTTCTCTTGTTTTATTCGTTAAGTGAAAATTTTTAGCTTACGCGATTTAATTATGTGATGAGAATTAAAGTAAACGTGCACGAGAGAAAAAAAAATAGTGAATTTAATGACGTCGTTCATTGATCAAAAATACGGATTGTTACAACATCCCAGTAGTAGTAACCCAATAGTAGTAACATAAGCCTAGCAGCATTAACTTATGCCTAACAACATTAAGTTATTCCAGCAGTATTAACTTATGCCTAGCAACATTAAGTTATGCCTAGCAGCATTAACTTTGAGTTACCAGCATTACCTCAAATTCTATTCCAATTAGCTTTTCCATCATCAATCTAACACTTTGCTTAGCTTTTCCTGCAAAATGTTAGTCCAAAAACCAAGAATATACAAGCCATAGCAATTTTCTCAATTATCACAATATTAATTATACCAGCAATATTAAGTATAACTAATAACATTAACTCAGCAGTATTAAGTATAACCAGCAGTTCTAATTATACTTAATAGCAAAAATTTTAATGACATGAATAACATTACTAATTCATACAAAACTCTACAAAAAGATAAAGAGATAAAAGATTTTAGAGATTTAACATTCCAATACTAGCAATCAAATATTAAAATCTACTTATATCAAAAGCTTTTGTAAGCAAATCTGCAATATTCTTGTCAGTATGGATTTTAACCATTTGAGTCAATTTCTTTTCATTACAATCTCTAATAAAGTAATGTCTAATCTATATATGCTTTGTTTTTTTGAATGAAAAACAAAATTTTTAATTATGCAAATAGTACTGTTATTGTCAATAAAGATCTTGATATGCATGAAATTGTACCCATAATCAAGTAGTTGATTTTGAATCCAAAGCACTTGTCTACAACAACTTGAAGCAACCCATACTCAGCTTCTGTTGTGGAATTTGCAACCACTGTCTATTTCTTGCACTGCCATGATATTAATCTACATCCAATAAATTGACAACCTCCTGTTGTAGACTTCCTATCTAAGCTTGCTCCAGCATAATCACTATCAGTGTATGCAACCAAATCAAAAGAAGAATCTTTTGGATACCAAAAGCCCAATTTAGGTTGACCTTTTAAGTACCTAAAAATCCTTTTTACAACATAAAGATGTGAAACCTTTGGATTGACTTGGTATCTAGCACATGCACACACTGTAAACATGATGTCAGGTCTTGAAGATGTAAGATACATCAATGAACCAATAATTGACCGATACATATGAACATCCACTTCTTTACCATTTTCATCCTTGAGCAAAGGCTTTTGAGTTTCCATTGGTGTGCTTGCAGTCTTGACATCTATAAACCCAAATTTCTTTAAAATTTCATCAACATATTTATCTTGACTAATAAATATGCCATCCTTCTTCTACTGCACTTGTAATCCCAAGAAGAATGTAAGTTCTCCCATAGAACTCATCTGAAATTTCTCATGCATCAACTTCTCAAATGCATTGCATAGCTCCTTCTTTGTTGAACCAAAGATGATATCATCCACATAAACTTGGACTAGCAAAATATCACCTTTGTGCCTTTTGATGAATAAGGTCTTGTTAATTTTCCCTCTTTGAAACCTATTGTCCAATAGATATGTTGACAAGGTTTCATACCAAGCTCTAGGAGCTTGATGTAGTCCATACAGTGCTTTTTCAACCTTGTATACTTTATCAGAAAAGTCTGGATCTTCAAATCCTTGTGGTTGACATACATACACCTCTTCTTTAATCTTCCCATAGAGAAAAGCACTTTTTACATCCATTTGATACACCATAAAATCTTTAAATGAAGCATAAGCTAAAAATAGCCTAATTTCTTCAATTCTTGCAATAGGGGCAAAGACTTCATCATAGTCAATCCCTTCTTCTTGTGTGTACCCTTGAGCAACCAATCTTGCTTTATTTCTTATCACAATTCCCTTTTCATCCTTTTTATTCCTGAAAACCCGTTTAGTGCCAATAGCCCTTTTTCCATTTGGTAAATCCACTAAAGTCGAAACTTCTTGTAACTTGAATTGTAGAATCTCTTCCTGCATAGCCTTTATCCAGCTTGGATCCTTCAATGCATGAATTAC
Organism: Tanacetum coccineum; assembly: GCA_026074375.1. Classification (NCBI taxonomy): domain Eukaryota; kingdom Viridiplantae; phylum Streptophyta; class Magnoliopsida; order Asterales; family Asteraceae; genus Tanacetum; species Tanacetum coccineum. The sequence continues at coordinate 2,320 of BQNB010015826.1, forward strand.
CTTTTTGGGTTCTTCTTGTGATAAAAAGCAAGCAAACAAGCAGTTTTGAAGGTCTTTATGGTTTGTTCTTTGTTAAATAGTACTAACAAATTCATGTTCCTCCAAATTCTTTGACATCCTTCTTGTTTGTGTAGCTGATTACAAATCTCCAATCACTTGATCAAGAGGATGATCTTTATGAATTCTTATAGTTGGATTAGGACTGACTTAGATTGTTGTATCCAAATTGTTCATGTCAGCCTCTGCATCATCATCTTCATCACCTCTTAAGAAGTCAAATATGCTAATATCTTCCAAAGCAGGCATATTTGGATCAAATGGAAGTTCAATGCTTGTTTTTCCATCAACAGCATTAACTTCATTTGTGCTAGCAACATTAACATTGTAAGTGCTGTTAACATTATCTTCCTTCTCTTGATCATTACACTCACTATCTTTTCTTGGATCTTCATCAACCTTCTTTCCATCATCACTTGAAGGTTTGGATCCATCATCATGAGAACTCTTTGGATCTTAGAAATATAGTGGATCAGCAGTCATAATGGTAGCAAAATGTAATCTTTGATAGGTTCTGTCTCCTTTCTAGCTTGACCTGCATTATCACTTGCTTTTGTACCTGCAAAACCATTAGACTTTGTACCTGCAACAATTGGCTTATAATTTATTGTTCTTGTTAGTGCATCAATATCAAATAGCCAGTCTGGTCCACTTCTTACAACATTAGGTGTACTCTTACTAAACCTAATATGCAAGTTTTCTTCCACTATCCTTGTTCTACTATTGAATACTCTAAATGCTTTACTATTCAAAGAGTATCTAATAAAGAAACCTTCATCAGCCTTACCATCAAATTTGCCTAAGTGATCTATGGTATTAAGAATGGTAACAGGACACCCAAATGGTCTCATAAAACTTAAGGTTGGTGTTCTACCATGAAAAAGTTCATATGGGGTCTTGTTATGAGGCTTAACTACTAACACTCTATTTTGCACATAGCAAGCAGTATTAACTACTTCTGCCCAAAAAGTAGTTGGCAACTTAAAATCAGCTAGCATAGTCCTAGCAGCCTCAATTAGTGTCATATTCCTCCTTTCAGTAACTCCATTTTGTTGAGGAGTTCTAGCTACACTAAATTGTCTCAAAATACCCTTCATCTCACAAAACTGATTCATTTCTCTGTTTTTGAACTCAGTTCCATTATCACATCTAATCACCTTAACCTTGTGATCTACTAGATTTTCTATCCCAGTTATAAAGGACTTAAGAATGCCACTAGTCTCATCCTTAGTAGCTAGAAAGAAAACCCATGTAAACCTACTGTAATCATCTGTGACAACTAGGCAATACATTTTCTTCTTAAGGCTTTTTACAAATGTTGGACCAAATAAGTCCATATGTAACAAATGTAAAGGAAGACTAATTGAGTTCTCTGTTTTGGACTTACAAGAGGCTCTGTGCTGCTTTCCCTTTTGACAAGCAACACAGGTTTGATCATTTTTAAAAAGTTTGGAAGGTAAACCTCTTACAAGATTTCCTTTAACCAATTTATTCATGGTTTTAAAATTTAAGTGACCTAGCCTTCTATGCCAAAGTTTAGATTCATCAGATGTGGCTTTTTGCAAAAAGGCAAGTTAAACCTCCTTTAGGAATTATGTTCTTTAAATCAACACTATACATATTGTTCTTTCTAGGAACTCTAAGTAAAACTTGACTTTCATCAATTAACTTAAAGTTTGGAGATAAAACAATACATTCAGTGTCATTAAAAAGAACACTATTCTTTTTATCACACATTTGTGAGACACTAAAGAGATTAAACTTTAACTCTCTCACAAAATACACATTTTCAAAATCTAGATTACTAGTTTTAATGGTACATTTTCCTGTGATTTTCCCTCCTTTGGGGTTCCCTCTAAAAGCAACATATCCTCCATCTATCTCTTCATAGTCAGTAAGATAGGACATGTTCCCTGTCATGTGCCTTGAGCATCCACTATCAATCACTCCTTGATCCTGTAAATCCATTTGTGGATTGCCTTGCACATTAGATAAGAAAATCAGTTTCTTTTAGGGACCCAAGCCATCACTGACTTGGATCTGCCTTGTGCACCAATATAATCAAACCTTTTTAGGGTGGTTGATGCACTGTTATGTTTAGAAACATGGTCTAAAACTTTAGTCTTTGGTTTCTAAACCCAACAAGCTGAGGCCTTAACAGCATTAAGATTATTTCCCTTAACAGCATTAACTACTGCTTTTGGCCTAGCAGTATTAACATTTTTACCCCTAACAGTATTAACCCTTTGATTAATATCACTGTTTTTAAATATTGTGTTCTTATGAATGGGCCTCTTAACAGTTGAATGTGCTGTTTTAGAAATATATGACATTGGTCTAGCAACATCCACTGTTGTTTTTAAGTGAGCATTATTAATTTGTCTAGCAGTATTAACTGATACTGCTGTTTTAGAAATATTTTGTCTAGCAGTATTAATTGATACTAAGCCAGACTTCATTAGTACTACTCTTGGAACCATGTTCTTTTTAGCACAGGGGTGAGTCTTTTTAGCAAAGTTTCGATGATTCACCCTTTGAACATTGTTCTAAATAGGTTTTACCATCCTTTGATTTTGAAACTGTTTTTGATGGTAATTGCAATCAACTTGCAAATGATCAAAGCTTCTACACACATAACAGGCCTTATTAAACATCTCAAAATTGCTTCCTAGTTTTTGAGACATCATATTGTTCCAATTTCTTTGATTGCCTCTTGGACTGTGAGTGTTTTGCCTATGTTTCTCAACTTGTTTAACAGTTTTCCTAGCAGTTTTCTCTTGTTGCTTAGGTTTGACAAACTCTATCTTAGCAATACTAGGCTTAACTGTTTTCTTCTCAGTTTTAGTTTGAGACACATTTTCTTCCTCACTATCTGACACCCAATCTTCAATAATTGGGGAATCATCAGACTTCCTAACTACCTTAGACACTTCTTCATCAGACTTTCTGTTCTCAACTACAGGCTTATTAACAAACTCATCTAAACCAGTAAAAGACAAATCAGGTGTTGGAGGCATGAAATTTCCTGTGTAGGGAGGTGGAACTGCATTATATTTTTCATAGCCTAAACCTTTCTTGCAATTATCAACAATCTGACACTCTATGAGCTTGTTTAAACTTTTAGATGCATTTTCAAATTTATCTACATTAAATTGAATGCTATCTTTTTCTTTTTGAATTTTTTCAAGCTTCTTCCTAAGCTCTCTAATAGTTATTTCTCCTACTTGAATATCCCATTTTAAGCCATTAATTTTTTCAACATAAACAGACTCATTCTTTTTATAAAATTCAAGTTTTTCTTCCACTGATTCTAAACCTGTTTTAAAACCTAAAACCATTAAACTAGATTTCTCTAAATCTCTTAATAGTTGATCATTTTAAGATTTAAATAATTTAACAGTTTCCATACAAGATTTTGAACAATTTGAATCATTGGATACCTCTAAGTCAAAACTTGAAGATGAGTAAGCCATGAGTGCATAATTAGACCCTTCCTCTGCCTAATCACTCCAATCATATCCACCAAGACCATCACATGACACCAAAGCTGTGGAAGTAGATGTTTTCATAGGCACACTCCTTCTTGAGCTTTCCTTGTTCTTGTTGTCTTGATTTCTTGGAGCTCTGCATTCCCTAGCAAAATGTCCCCTCTTGTGGAAGTTGTAGCACTCCACTTTGGACTTATCAAAACCAATAGTCTCATTACCATTAACAGTAAGCTTCCTTTTTGTATTATTCAAAAACCTTCTAGCCCTCATCATCAACATGGCCATTTTCCATCTCAAATCCATCTCTTCTATGTCATCAGGATGGATTTGTTGTAAGTCCTCATGTACAAGTTAAGGACTATTTGGTTGACTAGAAAAGAAGGAACAAATAACAACATCACTCAAGTTATCAATATTTGTAGAGTAAGTAGTATTAATGTAAAACCCCGTATTTAAGGTCACTATTTATTCTAAACTCTAATTTATTTTCTAAATTTTAAAATTTTACTTTTTATTAATTTTAGTCGTTTTTATTAAAAATCACCGTTTTAATTATTTACGAGCTATGCTTAGAATTATTATCCGTCTTAAACCCTATGTAATTTAAATTTTCAGAAAAGTATTATGTTTAATGTAGAACTATTTTTATCTTGTTCGTTTTTACTTCGTGGTTCCGCCTTAACTTTCGTTATATATTACGTTAATACCCGTTAGCCTCAAAACTACCCACTTATATTAAAATTTTACCCAAAAACAACTAATACTACTCCCCTTAAACCACCAAGTGAGGTGGCTCAAAGGGATCCAAATTTGCATGTATGTATTCCATAAAACCACTATCACCAAATTCATTTCTTCACAGTTCTTGACAAACTTTCTCATCTCTCTCTTTGGTTTCTCAATTTTTCCCAAAATAAGCACAAAACACCATCACCATTCAAATTTTCTAGCTAAATTTCTCACTAGTTAAACCTCCTTTGTTAATACTATCTTTCTTGATATTTAATCACCATTAAAAATCATCTTTCATGAAGAATATGGGCTGAGTTACTAAGTTATTTAAAGGGGTATTTGTGTTTGATCCTTTTTTTGCTTCTATTTTGTGTTGTAAGTCATCCTTAAAAACCCTAAATGGTTGTCTAATTTTTATGGAGATGCATGTGCTTGATTTTGATTCTTTTGAGGCATGCATGTTCTTAATATTATGATCTTTGGTTTGATCTAAAATTTTATGTTATGAAGTATGGGATATGTTTAGGAGATGTGTAGTAGCATTGCATGAGGGTTGATTGTGTCTTGGATGAGTTTAGAATAGGTTTGGATGGATTTCATATGGACTGTTTTAAATCAGTAGCAAAAACGTATGTTTTCTCAAATATTTTTGGCCTGGAGCCTGTGATTAAATTATATGGTTGAATAGATATAGGTCTTAGCATCATGTGATAATTAGATGGTCAACCAATTCCTTCGGATGAGGAAGTTATGGTCAAAATACGAAAATAGTTCAAGTCTAGATCTTTGATTAGAAAGCGTGTTAATCTCCAGGGTTTTGAACTAAAAGTTTGAGTTTTAAAGCATGGGTCAGTACTAGACATCTTAGGGAAGCTCCAGCATTTGGCCTCACATCCATTGCTATTATAGATTAGGAATTATGGTCTTTTCCGTAAGGAGTAGAAATTCAGTCAACTTTCTGTTTTGACTTACGGTTAGTAAAAATCCATTTCCCATGGATTGGTAAATGGATTGATTGATTGGCTTAAAGTTTTGAAAACTAGACTTCAGGTTCTTTCCAAGAGTGAAAACCATGTGTTTATACCATTTATATATTAGGAGATACAAGTCCATGAACATGAGTCAATTCCAGAATTTTAGTTTTTACGTCTTAGCTAAAATTTTTAAATGCATAGATACCCATATTTAAAAATTGGAATTAGATGGAGAAACTTGGTAGATGTTTAGATACATATAAGAGCAGGTCACACTCCAATTGGGGAGAAAAAAAATACCTTAGTTAAGTCAAGGTGCAATGTTGTGCATATCTTAGGAACATATCCTATAATCGTCAAAATTTTCTTACGTGTTGTTTTTACTTATATCTTATACTAAGACGCGTCACATATTTTAGGTGGTGCGTAAGTGTTTTTATCCCGTCCAAGATTGATTATACTTCTAGTCTCTTTGATAACTCCGTGAGTTCATAGCCTCGCCTTTATAACTTTAAATATTTTCTTAAACCCCGCGAGGGAGATACATGCTACTTTATCAAATTGAACACAAGTTGTTTTCCATGTATGCTGGACCTAAATATATACCTTGATTGCATTAAGTACCTCTTGTCAAAAGACCCCAATCATGAACCATCAACTACCTATGATGGGTAGCCGCTGTTACAATTAATAGATCTATAGGCTTGACAATCCGGTTCTGTGTTTGGGGATACGCCCGTTTCAGGGACCCCAATGTTCTAACATATTGTATTCGAGATTTTATTAGGTATATGACAAGATACCTAGCCTGAGGGCATTATTATTATTGTTTGTGAGCATATGAAAAGATATATGCATGATTTAAAATTATCCATATTTCGTCCATGGGATCGGTGTCACAAGTTTAATGCAATTTATCTAAAATGACTTGTATGATCAACAAGTTCATCATTAAATCAATATTTATGCTTGTGTTCTAAATTATTCATATAAACTCTATGATTTACTCAACGTTTTCATTGACTTTTTAGCATGTTTTATCTCAAGTAATCAGGGATAAGGACTTGGAGTACTCGAGGAGGAGCTAGCGCTAATTATTTTGTTGACATGTTTTGTGTTCCATTCCTTAAAAATACATTTGCTTAATGTTATGGTTTTAAAAACTTGCAACTTAGATTTGGTAATGTTTTATGTGGGACAATGTTTTAGTACTCTTATTTTCATTAATGGAACAATGTTGTAAACGTCTCTTTTGAGTCGTTCTTTATTTACCTATGTTTTTGTGCTATGAATTAACACCCAATAAATGGCCCTGAACCATTGGTCCCGCTACGTTGTAATTTGGGGGTGTTAAAATTAACTTGAGTGCTAGCAGTAGTAACTCCATGAGCAGCATTAACTGCTTCATTAGAGCTGCTAGTGTTTTTATTTGAAGAGGACACAAAAGCCATGTTCTGTGTGTTTGAACTTGAGCTAGACATCCTTTTGACTTCTGGTTCATACACCTTGAGGTTGATATAGAGATCATCTATGCTCACTGTTTCTAACTCAGCTTTATTCCTCTACACAACAACATGTGTGTTCCACTCAGGTGACAAGCTTCTTAATAACTTTTGATTAACATCTTCTTGTGAAAGTTTTTCATCCAAAAGCTCTAACTAACTCATAAGCTTTTGAAGCATATCAAAGGTTTGATCAAGCATCTCTGAGCTTAGAGCAGTGAAGTTTTCATATTACTGCTTTAAGAGATTTCTTTGAGTCTTTTTAGTAGCTGCATTCCTACCAAATCTCTTTTCTACAGCTTCCAGCAATAGCTTAGCATCCTTTATACAGTTAAACTTTAAATGATGTTCATTGGGAATGCCCATCATTAAAGTACTTCTAGCTTTCACCTCTAATCTTCTCTAAGCCATATCTTCAGCAGATGTAATGGGCAACAATGTTGTAACGCCTTCCACAACTTGTGTTTTTGGCAAGGTTGCACCATTCTCTATGACTTCCCACAGTGCATAGTCTATCATCTGGATGTATTGTTTAATCCTCATCCTTCATAACTAAAACTCACCCGGTTTGAGCATAGGAACCTTAGATGAAACCACCATGTGTATAGAATCTTGATCCATATCTTCTAGCAAAGTTTCTCAAAGCAACAAGCTCTGATACCACTTGTTGGTCACACTTTAATGGATCGAATTCCTTAAGCTTGTTTAAGGTTTAGTTATATTAGATAAATCTAACACAACTATGGTAGAAACTTTGTATGAATGTATTAAAGATTATGCGGAATCTAATCTTTAATATTAAGAAGAATTATGAATGAAACAGTAATTATATGAACATATATTTCAACAAACAAAAGCTCCAATATTATAATAATACGAATACTCTCAAAGTATTAGGGTTACAAAGACCTTGAAGCTATGATAATTCTATGAATGACTCATTTTTGGTTTTTGGTTTGGTACATGGAACTCTATGCCCTAGGACCTCTTTTTATACACCAATGAGTCCTAAACGGCTTACAATACTTTCCTAAGTATATCAAATCTTTTAAACAAATAACTTCTACATATCCTTTACCAAAATATCTCATACAAATCACATAAGCAGCACTAACCAACTCAGCAGTACTAACTTCTTCACCAACAGCATTAACTCTTCAGCAGTAGTAACTTTACACCAGCAGTAGTAACTTTTGTACTAGCAGTAGTAACTACTTAGCATATTTTCCAGTCTTTATCTCTGAGCAGTCTTAACTTCCACTAGCAGTAGTAACTTCTGTACTAGCAGTAGTAACTACTTAGCATATTTTCCAGTCTTTCTCTCTGAGCAGTCTTAACTTCCACTAGCAGTAGTAACTTCCTCTAGCAGTAGTAACTTTGTACTAACAGTTGTAACTTCACCAATAGTCTTAAACACTTAGAATAATTTTCATTGAAATTCTTCCAACATCACTAACTTTGACTGAGCAGCATTAACATCAATAAGAGCAGCAGTAATACTAACAGCATTAAGAAGGCTTTTAATCCCAACATATGAGTTCTTGACCTCTCTTTCTTTTCAAGCTTCTTGACCCTCCTTTTCAAACTAGCAATCTCATTATGTTGAGTGGTCTTTGTCTTCTCCAAATCAAGAACCCGATTTTGTAAAGTGGTACATAATGCCATCAATTAATCAAGTTTAAGTCTATCCTCATCACTTCAAAGTGTGTTACCTCTTGCGAGCAGTGAATCATTAGAATGTTTAGATACACTCTCAAACCTAGTTTGAGCAATAGTATCCCCCATGGTTTCTTGGTACCAGAGACCACCACCTGAATTAGTTCCTTGGGAACTAGATTCATTAGGTGTTGCCTTGGATTGGGTCTTATTTATGTTACCACTGTCCTACTCTGCTTCTAAGCTAGAAGCAGTAGTGGTAGCCCTCACTAAACTGTCACCCAACTCCTTATGGACAGCCTCATCTACAACATTTTCAATAGGATCACTAGACTGAGATACCTGAGTGTCCTTTCTTTTAGGCTTCCTAGGTTGTTATGTCTTTTTAGGTTGAGTAGATGGTTAAATAAAGGTGGGTGTGTGATGGGGATCAGTTGGAATTGCTGAACCTTCACCCAATTATGATTGGTTTTGTACCACCATTGTTTGAAATAAAGGTGTTACTCTACTAGAAAAACCTTTGCCTACCCTTCTCATATTTCCAAAAATCTTTTTAGTGTGAGAGAGTGCAATATATATTCTCTTATGAGTTAGCATCCCATCAAGTTGTTGGTCCAAAAATATTTGTATAAACCTTGGATACATCAAAATTTTGCTAGACAAATTATCCAAGTTTCTAATCATACTTTCAAAAATGAATTTTGAAAAATTGAATTTCTGATTTGTAGCTAAACAGATAATGGCAGATGCCATAGTACTACTAAACTCATTCCAGGCAGTAGTCTTTGGACTTAGACACTGTAAAATAGTATGAATTAGAAATTTCTATTGTGAGGAAAAGAATGGTTTATAAAAAGTTAGTTTTTGTGAAATTTTCTCATACCCCATCAATGTAAGTTGTTCAAAATTGGTAGAATTTGGTAAACAATCAACACCTTCCTCATCTGATAGTTGAAGATCTCTTCTAACAAATGATTCAGTGATGATTATCTTCTTGCCATCTACTAGGGAATGTAACTGTTCCTCCCCATTGATATTTTTGGCCATGACAGTAGACCAGAACTATTCAATGCAAGAAATATATATAGTAGGATTAATCGTTAATGCATACCTTATAGGGTGTGCATTTAAAAAATCCACAATTTGTTCAAACCCATCACTCTCTGTGGGTTTAGACAAAAATGTGACCATATTATGAGTATCTACAAACTTTATAGTCGCCATTTGTGTCGGGTTTTGATAATGGATGATAAAATTGAGTTAGGGTTTGTAATTGGAGAGAATTCAAAAGAATGAAATCGATTAAATGATTAATTGATTGAAACCCTTAAATGAAATATTTATGAAAAATACCATCAATAACCCAGCAGTAGTAACTCAGCAGTAGTAAGTTATGCCTAGCAGCATTAACTTTGAGTCACCAGCATTAACTCCAATTCCATTCCAAACAGCATTCCCATCATCAATCTAACATTTTTCTTTGCTTATCCTGCAAAATGTTATTCTAAAAACCAAGAAAACACAAGCCATAGCAATTTTCACAATTATCATAGTATTAATAATACCTAATAGTATTAAGTATAACTAACAGTAGAAACTCAGCAGTATTAAGTATAACCAGTAGTACTAATTATATTTAACAGCAAAAACTTTTAATGACATGAATAACAGTACTAATTCATACAAAACTCTACAAAAACATAAAGAGATAAAAGACTTTAAAGATTTAGCATTCCAATACTAGCAATCAAATATTGAAATCTACTTACATTAAAAGCTTTTGTAAGCAAATCTGCAACATTCTTGTCAGTATGGATTTTGACCATTTGAATCAATTTCTTTTTATTGCAATCTCTAATAAAATGATGTCTGATCTCTATATGCTTTATTTTTGAATGAAAAATAGGATTTTTAATTATGCAAATAGTACTGTTATTGTCAATAAAGATCTTGGAATGCATAAAATTGTACCCATAATCAAGTAGTTGATTCTGAATCCAAAGCACTTGTCTATAGCAACTTGAAATAGCCACATACTCAGCTTCTGTTGTGGAATATGCAACCACTGTCTGTTTCTTGCACTGCCATGATATTAATCTACATCCAATGAATTGACAACCTCCTGTTGTATACTTCTTATCCAAGCTTGCTCCAGCATAATCACTATCAGCGTATGCTACCAAATCAAAAGGAGAATCTTTTAGATACCAAAGGCCTAATTTTAGTTGACCTTTTAAGTACCTAAAAATCCTTTTCACAACATGAAGATGTGAAACCTTTGGATTGACTTGGTATCTAACACAGGCATACACTGCAAACATGATGTCAGGTCTTGAAGATGTAAGATATATCAATGAACCAATCATTGACCTATACATATGAACATCCACTTCTTCACCATCTTCATCCTTGAGCAGAGGCTTTTGAGTTTCCATTGGTGTGATTGCAGTCTTGACTTCTGTAAACCTAAATTTCTTTAAAATTTCAGGAATATATTTATCTTGACTAATAAATATGCCATCCTTCTTCTACTTCACTTGTAATCCCAAGAAGAATGTAAGTTCTCCCATAGAACTCATCTGAAATTTCTCATGCATCAACTTCTCAAATGAAATGCATAGCTCCATCTTTGTTGAACCAAAGATGATATCATCCACATAAACTTGGACCAGCAAAATATTACCTTTGTTCCTTTTGATGAATAAGGTATTGTTAATTTTCCCTCTTTGAAACCCATTGTCCAACAGATTTGTTGACAAGGTTTCATACCAAGCTCTAGGAGCTTGATGTAGTCCATACAGTGCTTTTTCAACCTTGTATACTCTATCAGGAAAGTCGGGATCTTCAAATCCTGGTGGTTGACATACATACAGACAAAGTCTTTAAATGAAGCATAAGCTAAAAATAGCCTATTTGCTTCAATTCTTGCAACAGGGGCAAAGACTTCATCATAGTCAATCCCTTCTTCTTGTGTATTCCTTATGCTAAAAACATCTTGCTTTATTTCTTATCACAATTCCCCTTTCATCCTTTTTATTCCTAAAAACCCATTTAGTGCCTATAGCCCTTTTTCTATTTGGTAAATCAACTAAAGTCCAAACTTCTTGTAACTTAAATTGTAAAATCCCTTCCTGCATAGCCTCTATCTAACTTGGATCCTTCAATGCATGAATTACCTTTTTGGGTTCTTCTTGTGATAAAAAAACAAGCAAACAAGCAGTTTTGAAGGTCTTTATGGTTTGTTCTTTGTTGATAAAGTATAACAAAACAATGTTTCCTCCCATAATTCTTTAGGACATCTTTTCTTGTTTGGTAGCTGATTGCAAAATCATAATCACTTGATCAAGAGGATGATCTTTATGAATTTTGTAGTTGGATTAAGATTGACTTAGATTGTTGTATCCAAATTGTTCATGTCAGCAATGCTCCATTCATTTCATCATCTCTTAAGAAGTCAAATATGCTATAATCTTCCAAAGCAGGAATATTTAGATCAAATGGAAGTTTAATGCTTGTTTTTCTGTCAACAGCATTAACTTCATTTGTGCTAGCAGCATTAACATTTGAACTAACAGTATTAACATTGTTAGTGCTGTTAACATTATCTTCCTTCTCTTGATCATTACATTCACTATCTTTTCTTGGATCTTCATCAACCTTCTTTCCATCATCACTTGAAGGTTTAGATCCATCATCATGAGAACTCTTTGGATCTTAGGAATATTGTAGATCAGTAGTCCATAATGGTAGCAAAATATAATCTTTGACATGTTCTGTTCCTTTCTAGCTTGACAGCTTATCACTTGCTTTTTTACTCTACAAAACCATTAGAATGTCTACCTTCACCACACTGGTCTCATAATTTCATTGTTCTTGTTAATGCATCAATATCAAATAGCCAATATGGTCCACTACCTACAACATTAGGTGTACTCTCACTAAACCTAATATGCAAGTTTTCTTCCACTATCCTTGTTCTACTATTGAATACTCTAAAGGCTTTACTATTCAAAGAGTATCCAATTAAAGGACTTTATCAAACCTTTACCATCAAATTTTCCTAAGTGATCTATGGTATTGAGAATGGTAACAGGACACCAAATGGTCTCATAAAACTTAAAGTTGGTGTTCTACCATGAAAAAGTTCATATGGGGTCTTGTTATGAGGCTTAACTACTAACACTATATTGTGCAACATAGCATGCAATATAACTGATTTTGCCTAAAAGGTAGTGGCAACTTAGAATCAACTTCATGGTTTAGAAGCCTCAACTTAGTGTCATATTCCTCCTCTCAGCAACTTTATTTTGTTGAGGAGTTCTAGCTACATTAAATTGTCTCAAAATAACCCTCATTTTCACAAAAATTGTTCATCTCTTTATTTTTGAACTCAATTCCATTATCACATCTAATCACCTTAACCTTGTGATCTACTAGATTTTCTATCCCAGTTATAAAGGACTTAAGAATGCCACTAGTCTCATCCTTAGTAGCTAGAAATAAAACCCATGTAAACCTACTATAATCATCTGTGACAACTAGGCAATGCATTTTTTTCATAAGGCTTTTTACAAATGTTGGACCAAACAAGTCCATATGAAATAAATGTAAAGGAAGACTAATTGGGTTCTCTGTTTTGGACTTACAAGAGGCTATGTGTTGCTTTCCCTTTTGACAAGAAACACAAGTTTGATCATTTTCAAAACGTTTAGAAGGTAAACCTCATACAAGATTTCCTTTAACTAATTTATTCATGGTTTTAAAATTTAAGTGACCTAGCCTTCTATGCTAAAGTTTAGATTCATCAGATGTGGCTTTTGCAAAAAGGCAAGTTAAACCTCCTTTAGGAACTATGTTCTTTAAATCAACACTATACATATTATTCTTTCTAGGAACTCTAAGTAAAACTTGACTTTCATCAATTAACTTAAAGTTTGGAGATAAAACAATACATTCAGTGTCATTAAAAAGAACACTATTCTTTTTATCACACATTTGTGAGACACTAAAGAGATTAAACTTTAACTCTCTCACAAAATACACATTTTCAAAATCTAGATTACTAGTTTTAATGGTACCTTTTCTTGTGATTTTCCCTCCTTTAGGGTTCCCTCCAAAAGCAACATATCCTCCATCTATCTCTTCATAGTCTGTAAGATAGGACATGTTCCCTGTCATGTGCCTTGAGCATCCACTATCAATCACTCCTTGATCCTGTAAATCCATTTGTGGATTGCCCTGCACATTAGATAAGAAAATCAGTTTCTTTTAGGGACCCAAGCCATCACTGACTTGGATCTGCCTTGTGCATCAATATAATCAAACTTTTTTAGGGTGATTGATGCACTGTTATGTTTAGAAACATGGTCTAAAACTTTGTTCTTTGGTTTCCAAACCTAACAAGCTGAGGCCTTAACAGCATTAACTACTGCTTTTGGTCTAGCAGTATTAAATTTTTTACCCCTAACAGTATTAACCCTTTGGTCTAGCAGCATTCACTATTGTTTTTGAGTGAGCAGCATTAACTTGTCTAGCAGTATTAACCAATACTGCTGTTTTTGAAATATTTTATCTAGCAATATTAATTGATACTAACCCATACTTCATTAGTACTGCTCTTGGAACCAAGTTCTTTTTAGAACATGGGTGAGTCTTTTTAGTAAATTTTTGATGATTCACCCTTTGAGCATTGTTCCAAACAGGTTTTACCATCCTTTGATTTTGAAACTGTTTTTTGATGGTAATTGCAATCAACCTGCCAAATGATCAAAGCTTACACACATTAACACGCATTATTAAACACTTTCACAAATTGCCTTCCTAGTTTTTGATACATCATATTGTTCCAATTTCTTTGATTGCCTCTTGGATTGTGAGTGTTTTGCCTATGTGCTCAACATGTTTAATAGTTTTCCTAGCAGTTTTTTCTTGTTGTTTAGATTTGACAAACTATTTCTTAACAATACTAGGCCTAACTGTTTTCTTTTCAGTTTTAGGCTGAGACACATCCTCTTCCTCATCATCTGACACCCATTCTTCAATACTTGGGGCATCATCATACTTCCTAACTACCTTAGGCTCTTCTTCACTAGACATAGCTTTACAGTTCTCAACTACAGGCTCATTAATAAACTCATCTAAACCAGTAAAAGACAAGTCAGGTGTTGGAGGCATGAAATTTCCTGTGTAGAGAGGTGGAACTGCATTATACTTTTCATAGCCTAAACCTTTCTTGCAATTGTCAACTATCTGACACTCTATGAGCTTGTTTAAACTTTTAGATGCATGTTCAAATTTATCTACATTAAGTTGAATGCCATCTTTTTCTTTTTGAACTATTTCAAGCTTCTTCCTAAGCTCTCTAATAGTTATTTCTCCTATATGAATTTCAAATTTTAAGCCCTTAATATCTTGTAAATAAATAGACTCATTTGCTTTTAACTTTAGTTTTTCTTCAATGACGCTTAAACCTATCTTATAACCTAGAACCATTAACTCGGATTTCTTTAAATCTTTTAATAGTTGATCATTTTGAGATTTAAGAAGTTCAACAGTTTCCAAACAAAATTTTTAACAAATAGAATAATTGGATACCCCCGAGTCACGACTTGAAGATGTGAAAGCCATGAGTGCATAATTAGTCCTTTCATATGCCTGATCACTCCATTCATATCCACCAAGACCATCACATGACACTAAAGCTGTGGAAGTAGATGTTTCAACATGCACACTCCTTTTTGAGCTTTCCTTGTTCTTGTTGTCTTGATTCCTCTTGGAGCTCTGCACTCCTGCACCAATGCCCCTCTTGTGGAAGTTGTAGCTCTCCACTTTGGCTTGATCAAAACCAATAGTCTCATTACCATTAACAGTAAGTTTCCTTCATGTATTCTTTAAAAATCTTCTTGTCCTCATAATCAACATGGCCATTTGCCATCTCAAATACATCTCTTCCATGTCATCTGGATAGATTTGTTGTAAGTCCTCATGTACAAGTTGAGGACTATTTGGTTGACTAGCAAAGATTGCAACAAAATAACGCATAACTCAAGTTATCAATTATTTATAGAGTAGCAACATTAACTTGAGTGCTAGCAGTAGAAACTCCATGAGCAGTATTAACTGCTTCATTAGTGCTGCTAGTGTTGTTATTTGAAGAGGAAACAAAAGCCATGTTTTGTGTGCTTGAACTTGAGATAGGACATACTTTAACCCTGTTCTACACTCAAGGTTGTTGTAGAGATCATTCATGCTCATTTTATCCAAATCAGCTTTATTCCTCCACACAATAGCATGTGTGTTCCACTCAGGTGACATACTTCTTAATAACTTTTAATTAACATCTTCTTGTGAAAGCTTTTCATCCAAAAGCTCTAACTGACTCACAAGCTTTTGAAGCCTATTAAAAGTTTGATCAAGCATCTCTGAGCTTGGAGCAGTGAAGTTTTTATATTGCTGCTTTAAGAGATTTGCTTTGAGTCTTTCTTGTAGCTGCATTCCCACCAAATCTCTTTTCAACAACTTCTAGTAACTTCTTAACATCTTTTATAGAGTTAAACTTTAATTGATGTTTATTGGAAATGCCCATCATTAAAGTACTTCTAGCTTTCACCTCTACTCTTCTCTAAGCCTTTTCTTCAGCAGTTGTAATAGGCATCTCTGTCATAACTCCTTCCATACTCTTTGTTTTTGGCAAGGTTTCACCATTCTCTATGACTTCCCATAGTGCATAGTCTATCATCTGGATGTATTATTCAATCCTCATCCTCCATATCTCATACTCACCCAGTTTGAGCATGGGAACTTTGGATGCAGCCACCATGTGTGCAGAATCTTGATCTATATCTTCTAGCAAAGTTTCTCAAAGCAACAAGCTCTGATACCACTTGTTGATCCCACTTTAATAGATCGAATTCCTTAAGCTTGTATAAGGATTAGTTATATTAGATAAATCTAACACAAGTATAGTAAAAACTTTGTTTGAATGTATTAAAGATTATGCGGAATCTAATCTTTAATATTAAGAAGAACTATCAATGAAACAGTAATTATATGAACATATAATTCAACAAACAAAAGCTCCAATATTATTAATAATACGAATACTCTCAAAGTATTAGGGTTACAAAGACCTTGAAGCTATGATAATTCTATAAATGACTCATGTCAAACTCTATGCCCTAGAACCTCTGTTTATACACCAAGGAGTCCTAAACGGCTTACAATACTTTCCTAAGAATATAAAATCTTTTAAACAAATAAGTTATACATAACTTTTACACAAATAACTCATATAAATCACATAAGCAGTACTAACTTCTTCACTAGCAGCATTAACTCCTTCAACGGCATTAACTTTGTACTAACAGTAGTAACTTTTGTACTAGCAGTAGTAACTACTTAGCAGTTTTTCTTCTAAGTCTCTGAGCAACACTAATATGCACTAGCAGTAGTAACTTAACACTAGCAGTACTAACTGTGTACTAGCAGTAGTAAACACTTAGCATTTTTTTCTGAAGTTCTTGAGCAGTACTAACATAACTGAGCAACATTAACTCTGATATGAGCAGCAATAATACTTGTAGCATTAAGAAGGCTTTTAATCCCAACAGATAAAGAGTACCATCTTATTTAGAATGACATGGTCCTTAAGAAATCATTATCTACCAAAGATAATGATTTGAATTCAGATAGACTTTTGTCAAGGGTTATATTAAGACATTTCTAAATCCTTAAGGTTTATTTGTTAAGCACTATGTTTTCATGTGTGAGGTGTTCTAGGAAAAACATCATTCTAAGACTTTAGGTCGAACTAAATGTTCATGATAAGGATGATTTTTTGAGAAGACATACTCTAAGTGTGTTCTTAGAAGAAAAGTTTGTATGACGTATAGAAGTAAATTGATGTCACCAATATTTTAACAAGTTATACAAAAATATACATTAGAAAGGAGTTATATTATGACAAAAATAAATATAATGAAAAATGATATGCAACTACATGTAAATGAAAATGATTCTATATAATGGAAAGTGGGGAAGGATGAGCGAGAATGAAGAGGGAAGGTGTTGAGCTAAGGTTGGCAAAGACATTTTAGACTAATATATCTTTTGCACTAACAATGACAAGAGTGATTGGGTTGCGTGTGATCCTATTATAACAAGTGTATTGTTCTAATTTTGAATTCATAGCTTTGGTGGGTGTTTTGTTACGTGCATTATTGGTTTTCAATGTTGATGAAAAAAGGTAGATGTGTGAGACGAGGTGGTAGTTCTTTCATAGTGAAAGAAAAATGAAAGACACAACAATGTGGTGACTCAATGACACTTAAAGCTTGAATGTCTTCTTTTTGTTCTTCACTTGCTAGTAATAGGAAACAAACTTAAAGAAACGATTGTGGAAAAAAATAAAAGGATCAATTGTAACGGTTATTGAACAAGTGTGGGATATTCTTGAGGAGATAATTTATTTGGTAAGGAAGTTTACGCGTGAGGACCAATATTTAGTAGTGAAGGTGATAAGTTTGGTGAAGTGTTCTTGATGAAGGTGAAGATGTTCTTCATATCAAGATTGTGTATGTATATGCTTTGAGTAAAATGTTTATGGGGATTGAAGGTTGTTGAACTTTACTATCAAGATTAGAGTATAGTTGTAAGGTTTGAGTGTATTATTGACGACGTTCTTGTAAGGTTGATGTAAGGGTTGAAGGTTCTAGCAACGAGGCAACTATTTAAAAGAGTGAAGTGTTCTTGTCTTGGGGTGATATTAATCCTAATAGTGAAGTTAAGGTAAGATATTAGAATCAATTGCGGTTTGTGTGAACGGTGTGTACTTGTGTGGTGGAAAAAGAAATGAGTGTTCTCATGGGTTGGTTTCTAGGGAATAAGAATCACATTTGTGAGTTTTTGAAAGTATTTGGTGAAAGACTATATGTGAACGAGTATGGTTTCCCTCCTACTAAATCCAT
Organism: Tanacetum coccineum; assembly: GCA_026074375.1. Classification (NCBI taxonomy): domain Eukaryota; kingdom Viridiplantae; phylum Streptophyta; class Magnoliopsida; order Asterales; family Asteraceae; genus Tanacetum; species Tanacetum coccineum. The sequence continues at coordinate 20,694 of BQNB010015826.1, forward strand.
GCTCATCCAGACATAATGCGTCGAATAATAAATATAAAAAAGAAAACTAACGATGACGAAAGCGATGAGCTTGACAATGTCAAGACGGATGGTGGTTAGCATACGACGATCTTTAACCATGAAGTTACATTGATTTTCTCAAGCATTATGAATGTTCATAGAACAATTACATGATAAGGTATGAAGTTATACTAAAGGCGGTAGCAAAAATAGAGAAGAAAAGATATTAGCCATCTATATAGTGGTAGAGGCATGATTGAGATTTTCGTGAAATGAACTAGATATTAAAAAATGAGTGATATCACCATTGAGCGGATCCTCAAAGATAGGAGACGGTTGATATAGTAGCAAAAGAGTAGGAACGGGTTACTATGAGGATTTTTGAGTATTTGACCGTTTACGGCGAGTGATGGAAATCATATTTCGTGAAGAAATGAATAAGATAATGATCAAAGTGATCTGAACTAAAATCCTAGGGATTAAGACTATTATGCATGTGTATTCGATAAATTTTAGTGACACGAGGCAATACCCTAAACGCAAAAGACACTAAGTCACTTAAGCGTATTAATCATAACAATCAAATATATTGATGTACAAGACTATGTGACGCCTATATGTTTATCTAGATATACGAACCTAATGATATAGTTTTGGTGCATAAGAAAAACACGTAGATCATATAAAAGGTCACATAACACTATAATTATGTCACATGCATATATCATGCAAAACATGTTAGCATTTCGCATTTAATAAAATGTATCATAATGATAAACGTAGAGATATTAAATTAGGATTGCTAACCAAAGACAAAACCTTTCAACTAATTATGTATTCAATAATTAAGCAAATAATCATTGAGTATCAAATTGCAAGAAGAGATATAATCATATCTCACGAGAACAAGTTATCATTTTGAAATCTCAAAAACACATATGCGAGGTGCAAGTAGTCAAGATCAACTAATGAGAATCTTAATTACTACTTGTTTAATATGCAATCCTACAAAGTTCATCAATGTAAATTAATGATGTGTAGCAGAGATGCAGTTTGCATTGTCCACTAATACTTGGCCTAATATGGCTCAACTAATATGTTTCAAATCCGGTTCACATAATCCTAATCAAGATGTGTAGAATTTTAGGGTTTAATGAGAAAGCAAACAAGATGTTGTGAGTTTTAAAGAAAACTTGAGTCTTCTAGGACTTAGGTATATGCTTAAGTGTGACAATGTGGAATATACTATATTGAGGTAGTTCTAAGAATTCACCTTTGCATATCTTTATAATCTAATTAAGGTTACTTTTCTCAATAGATTTTGTGAATCTTCTATTGTAGAAATTATGATGTACTAAAAGTTAATTATATGTTATGTTATCTTAGACATAATGTTCTCCTAAACATCACGTTGTCCTAAATGAATTGGATATTTGAAATGTATGCTATGATAATTTCAATATGTACTCAAATAAGCGAGTGATTTTCTCAAAGGTGTATACCTTTCATGATGGTAGTCGTTTTGCGTTCTATTACCAATATAGTTAAACAAAATTTGTGAAATTCCTAGTTGTGAGAAGTTTTGATCGAAAATCAATTTGGGGTTTTTAGCAAAGTTGAGTTTCATGAATGATTACTTCTAATGATGCAATCCTTACATCTACAGGAATCATAATAGTTTTACATTATAGTATCTTAGTCTTAATCATGCAATATTTAAAAAATAAATCAAAATCCCCAAATTTAGGTTATGTGCAAAATTGAAACCCTAGACTCAGAATTGAGAAGGAATTAAGATGAAGTCACTTACAATTATTGTTGGTTATGTGATTAAGTATGTTATTCTTTAAGATTTTGCCCTTGATGATGTTTTGAGAGGTTTTTGCTCGTAGCTTATCTATGGGTAAGAGATATGTGGTCCCAATTATTCTAAACCAGGTTTATTACTTGCTTTAACAGACACACAGATCTACCTAAGATACATACGGATCCAGGGATTCTGGATCCATTGATCCGTAGTGAGGTGAAAAATAGGCAGAACATTATTTCCCGTTATTTGGGCGATGGTGTTAACTTTTTGGTAATGGGAGAAGCTTATATATGTTATAAGGGTTCTCGGTTTAAATTTTCGGATTCGACGTCCAAGTTTTGATTATTACGTTGGAGTACTCGTGAAGTTCCCGATGGAATTTTTAAGTTGTCGATCCTACTTGGAGTGTGTTATGTTTAGCTTGTATAATTTGACCATACCTAATAACATAAACATTTGAATACTTAGACTTAATAAAACATCTTTATACAAGATGTATTGCAATTCGATTAATTTATTCCTTTTCGTCTATGATCAATTTCGTAATTCATTAAAACCAAAATTGGTTTAAACATGTAGATTCAGAAAATATCGATGGTCGTTTTATTGATATTTCTGTGATATAGATAAATTCTAATCTCGACTCCATGTTTATATTTCAAACATTTGTAATTGGATAGAATAATGAGATTAATTATCGTTTGAATAATAATCATATTTTTAAATCCACTTACGATCACTTATTGAAAGAAAGCAAAATAATGATTTATGAAATATGTTTCATAATTCCTAATCCTAATCTTAGATGATTGAATTGTTCTCGTTTTAAAGGGTTTAGTTAAAAATAGTGTTATGCATATTTGGTATAGTGAGAAAAGGTTATAACAAAAAGTGATTTTGAGTCTTGATTCGTGCTTTTGAATTGTATGAGCAAAGTTACATATGTTGTGCATTTGCTCATGTTTGGTTGTTCAGAAATGATAACTTCACCAAATACATTGCAAGGTAAATTACTTGAATATCTCGGACAAAACATCCAAGTCATCAGTCCTAGTTTGAAGTGCATTTTAATCATGTTATTCTTAATATTAGGAACACACCTATTGGACATATAGACTCAATATAACATTATTATCACTAGTGTGAGTTATGAACTGATGTTTATTATTTTTGTCTTTGAAATGGACGCCATTATTTTCATATCAACCTAGTATGATTAAGTATGTAGATTCGAGATAATATCTTTTGTTATGTTTTTGATATACTCTTGAAACTAGACAAATAATGAATCCGATTTCATATCCAAACTCAAAAACTTGGCAATTAGATTCGAAAATAATATCCATCATAATTTGAATAATGAGTCGATATATATCTGAAATCTTTCTTGACCCTCACAGACACTCTTTTAAAAGAAAAGAAATAAAGATTTGCCTAATGTGTTTATTAAGCCTAAGACTAGTCTTAAGTGTGAAATCGTTTAAAATGATGAGTTTATTTGTTTCTTTGAGATTGCCATCTATTTTATATGTGAGAAAAACTTATTAGTTATTGTGCACAATATGCATAGTTTTTTACTTTTAAAGAGTACAAAAATTATCTTAGTCATTTTTAAGCATTACGAATCATTTTCGAAACTATTACATGTTTATATAATATTTTCAAGCTTTTGACCGAGTGAATATTTTCATTTCAAGTAAATGTTAATGTGAAAATTTATGCGAAGATACGCTTTTAAATTTAGGATTTGCAACAAATCCTATGCTCATTTTAATCCAAATACATCATGAGGGAATACGTGTACCTTGATACTTTGATGTAATCAGGTCAACTTCCAGGGGGGAGTAGTTTATACTACTTTGCTTAGTATGATTTGTGTGAAGTATTCTGCAAGCGTGAGAAAAGTGTTGCTGATTTATTGTATGTTCCCCTGAACGGATATTCACCTAAACCAAATGTCATGATACAGTATAGAAGCAGTATTAATTGATGTAAGATGTACAGATGTGAAGGATGACTCTTTAAATGTCAATTGCTCACACTCTGGACTTAGTTGACTTTGGTGTAGCAATTCACATTAGCACTATCCTGGAGGAAGAAAAGTGCATTTTTGGGTCTTAGTTGATTTTGGTGCTACGGTTTCGACTTCGTTAAAAGGGATAAATTATGTACTTCAGGTATTGGATGGTTCTTCGACAAAATTCCGCTGTGCACTTTAAATGTCAATGTTAGAAGATCATCCAAGTTACAACAAAGTTTCAGAATCTGCTCAAGATACGAATGTTGGTTTGGGGGGAAGCTGATTCAGAAACTTCATCAAAAAGGAGTCTATAAAGAAAGCTTTTCAAAACATGCTGCATGAATTGGGGGGAAGTTATTCTAACTCATGCAAACCACAATTGTTCCAAAAAAATTAAAGACACAAAAGATCCAAGCTGGAGTACAAGTATCAAGACATGAAGTCACAAATGTCATCTTCAGCATTGGGAGCACTTTGGAAGTCCTTATTGTGTTGTAATTGTACTTGATAGGAACATTGTAAGTAATTTCGTATGTCCACATATTGGGGGAAGATTGTTAGCCTTAAAATATGTCAACTTATACGGAATTACATTAGATATTATAAGGCATGACTCGTAGGGACTAATAATGTCAAGATAGGATAGTCATATGGTCATACGCCTATATATACCCTTCCTATACTTCCATAGGAGGTTGAGGATAAACATTTTGCATCTCATAAGTGTGTGTGTTTTTCTTTCTCTCTCTAGAAAACACATACATCTTTCCCTCTCTACTTTTCTCTCTCAATATCAATAATATGGCTATTTATTTCTTTTATCCTCCCCGGCCTCCGGATCATGTGTTTTAGGCTAGAATCTTTATGGGTAACAAAATATTTATTAGTTGTGATCTTGAATTAGACTAATGCAAGCACAAACTAAGTTCAAAACACATTTTCTTTTTCTTACATACTAATGTGTTATTATGATTGTTTCTCTTGTTTAGACAACCTATGTTTAAGCAAGATAATAGGATGACATGATCTAGAGACCTTGTTGAGACTTTGATAAAATGAAAGTGTTGAATATATAGTGGTGACACATATATCACTTGAACTAGTAACACGATAATCGTGCAAGGCAATATTTTTCAAAAGGTTTGACAAACTTGCTTGGCTCTCAATCCTAAGTGGGTTACCATAAATAATAAGATTTACAAGATGTTGATATAACATTTTTAAACATAGTGATCTATGCCTATATGCAATGCAAAAGCAATTTCACAACTTAGTGCAAGAGATCTACTATAAGATCAATTAAGGCATAAACATGAAAACTAATAAATAACGCACACGGAAAATATGCTGATTAACAAAGAAGCTCACCTACAAATGAAATAAGCACATAAAAGATGGATTAACAATATTAAGATTCAAAGTAGAACAAATAATCATTTAGCAAAACACAAAAAATACTATACTTTGTTTTGTGTCTAAAATATAACAATGTATACATAGCCTGATTTTATTTATAAATAAATCAGTTTCCTCCCCATTAGTAAATTTGAAAAATACATTTACTTTCCAATGATAAGAAAGTAAAAGTCAAAATAAACTTTTTGCACTTAAAACAAAATCAAAATTTTAGACACTCTGTGGCATTTTGCTTATTTGACTAATTTAAAATTTGAATTAAGACTTGAGACCCATTCCATTTGAAAGTACAATCAAAATCTTTCAAAATTGGTTTTTGAATCATTGAAATCCGATGCACGGTTGATTTTCTACGAATTTTTGAAGTTAGCCAAAATATGAAAATACCACCAATAGATCTTCGTGGACGGATTGGTGGATCCGTCAATCCATGGAGAGGTGAATTTTGGGCAGAAACTTTTTATCCGATATTAGTCACATGAA